>JAHZMV010005735.1:0-29386 GCA_027743765.1 Coecobrya sp. COE2
CCGGTTCAAAATGTGCCACTTGGGAACGTTTTCGAAAATTTGGGTGTCAAGGAAAATCAACGAATCGTCGATGACATTCCCGAAAATGTCAATGCCAATGCTCTTGTTTGAGCAGTGAACCTTAAAAATGTAATTTCCAATGGAGGGATAGACACAATGGTGCTTCATCAACGTAAATAGCTAATCAGTCGATGGAGCTCAGACATATGTAACGTTACTACATAAAGTAAACACCTTTCAGCACCGAGAACCACTGCACTGACAGCAAAGAGAGTTGCCTGGCTTGCAAAAGAAAAGCAACTACCGTCACTACCATCGCTACATTATGTGCAAATAACAAAGCTTTCCCGTAACCCCTTTTACAACTCTTGCTACTCCTTGTTACATATTTTTTAGAGATTACTTTTCAGGTGAAGTGAAACGAGTAGTCGTCTCTTGATAATCCTGACGTTCCCCAAGAAATCCTTTAAAGCAATATATTATGTATGCATTCAAGAAAATTCCGAAATGATTAGCTTGAGAGTATAGTAATGTAATCATTGATAAACTAAATAAAAAAATATAAACGGGAGAAAGACACCAAACAGAGAAAGTGTACCTCAATCACGCAAATTATGTAAATGTATTTGGGTTACCAAATAATATGTTTTCAAGCGAAAAAGAAAGTTTGAATAAACATGAGTTGCCATGATGATTCCCTTCCTCTTTTTATCTAGATATCTCCACCATCATCATCATCACACCCATTCATTTACTATGTACATATATTAGTGGTATAGAAACAAAGTGTGTGTATAGTCTATAATAATAATAATAATAATAATAATTTTCAGCAATAATCAGCATCATCATCGCAGACACCGTTTCGATTATTTCTCAGCAAAACTGTCTGCATGTCGTCCTGTATTAGTGAAGCCTTTGAGCTTGTGTGAGCTGATGCTTTTCGTTGATGACTGCGACGATCATGATGATGTGATGAGATAGTTTGCATCTCACTGATCATCGCTATCATCAACGTTATCATCACCACTTCCCTTTTTATCCTAAATGAAAGTAGCTATTTATGTACCTATGTCTACCCATACAATATTTAACCCTTTTCCCTCCACTTCCCTTCATGTCTTCAACGTCATACTCATCACCGCTGAAAAAACAGAAGCAGAGCAAAAACAACAACTACTACTCGCATTATCAATCCTACATCATCTCTTCATCATCATCAGTGGCAGCAGCGGTAGCAGACGAAGGACTTGTGAGTGAAAAGAGGAAGTTAGTGTAATCAACAACTTAGCAAATCATCAACAACAGCACCAGTGTCCTCGTTTCTAACAAAGTTTGATTATAGAAATGGGAAAGTTATATTTGGATCGTTTTGCTTGTTGAAAATCTAAGTACGCAGCGTCTAATAAATAAACTGCAATTAAGCGTATTATAGAAAGGTAGCTGACGTAAAAGGACTCTCTTTCCAAATTGTAACCATGAATTATATCTAGCTCTGTCTCCACTTGTGTTAGCTTGTTTTTACCATGAACCTCAACTGAAAGTGGGTTAAGTAGTATACAGCTTAACTTTCAGCTGACCATAAAATTGTATTCAAAAATTTGACAACACTTTCAAGACATCCGACACCCGGACACAACATCAAGATTAAGACATTTCTATCTGTCTCCCTGTACATAATAAAAAAGCTGTGTTGTAGGTTGTCTGGATTCGTATTCGTTCAATTCTACAAAATGTCTACCGTCACTACTCGACAAGGTAAAAGTTGTACTCGTACAGAGAGAGAGAGAAGCAGCATTTCGCATCACATAACTTCATCGCCTCATCATCATATCACTACAAACAACAAGACAAAACTATCCAGCACATTGGTGGTAGAACTGCTGCTGCTGTTGCCCTATTTAAACTTTCAACAAGTCAACAGCCACAGAAAATGCATAACTTTCTCTTCCCATTTCTCTATTTATTTCCTATTTATTTTGTAGTTTTAGGCCATACACTTTCTCTGTACCTCTTTCACCACCACTTGATATATACTGTAATGATGCAAATGGTTTCCCTCGATTATGAATCTGGTAGTTTTTTATTGATGGATGGATGGATCGATAGTGGCATAGGTAGAATGTTTGTAGTTTTTTTAGTACGTACTTGACTTTTTCCCTAAAAGGGCATATGACGACGACGAGGATGATAAGTCCATTAAAGTCTATACGTAATCCTAAGTAGCCAACTTGATAATATTTATGTAAACCATTTCTCTCTTTCTCTTTATTTCTTTGCTAATCGCTAAGCCCACAAGCGCATTCATAAAAGCAGCAAACTTGCCAGGAGTAGTTTTACTAGTGGAAAAAAGTTTTAAATTATAGAATATTTAGCCTCTGCACAAAAACAGCTTTAATACACTATTCTGCTGCAAAGGCATGTGCTTCTTGTTTACTTTCTGTCATCATCAGCCCTTTTTTTGCCATTTCTTTTTATATACAAAATCCCATCATAATGTTGTTTTTGCAAAAAGTGTGTGTAGGTTGGTTGTTTAGATAGAAGGAGAGAGAGATAAGTAGTAGGGGGAAAAGATGAAAACGATAGCTGATTGAAGTGAGCATTCCATTTGATTCGATGCGGCTCTCCGGCCAAAAGAAAATATCAGACCAATTGACAAACATACCTCTAACTTTCATGCAATAAATGCTTTAAACCACTCTTTTTAATATGCGATCCGTGTGTAGTTTATTTGCATATGTGCTTACTTTGAAAAATTGACTTCAAGTTCAGAACAGCTCATCGAAAACAAACAAACAAATCCGCCTACATAATTCTTCCTCCACCTATTTAGGTATACATATTTGTCATTACACATTCTGTCGTCATCCTTCTAAAAGGTTAGGGTTTTGATGTGTCTCTGATCATTATTATATTTCCTCCGTTAAACTAACATAACCTTTTAAGCAAACCTAGTCAGCGCTAGCTAATATACCTACACCCACATGCATGGTGTGTGGGCACCAAGTATTGTTGTGGTTTAACTGGTTTACTATATAAAGCTTTCTCTCACACAGTTGATATACATATAAGAATCCCTCCACATAATCATTCTATTCTATTAATTATATTTTTATGTAATACAAGTTAGTACATTAAGCACTACAAAGTACCTCTGCCAATTAAAATAAAATAATTGGCAGTAGGTTTCAGACTAAATTTCCGATTATCAAAAAAAACCATGGAATTAACCCTATGGCTTATGTATGTTAGGTAACAGAGGAGAAAAAATAGTCGTAAACTTTTTCCAATTTCGTTCAACACCAACACCCTCGCTCATCACCAACCAAATAAATTAAAGATAGCCAACAAACCTGGAAAAGCTGGTAGGTAGGTAGAATGAAAAGCCAAAGATATATAACTGGAAAGAGAGGATGAGAGAGCGAGATGAGATTAGAAATGGTGAAAGGTGTGTGTCCTATACAAAATGAAGCGAAAAATATATTATTCTACCACGCTTTTGGTAGTGGTTATGTATGTATATAGTCAGCAATGGCATTATTCACAGCAGCACCAGCACTTTTAATGATCTTCCCAGCTTTCTATTTCATACGGATAGAAATGATAGGAGTACGTACTATTACAGCACATTATTACTTTATTTCTGCCATTTCAAGTTTATTCTATCTCCTTCGATTTTTTTTTATTTTCTCTTTCTATCTCCCTTTTACAGTCCATTCCTATTCACATGATGTGTATGGCCTTGTATTGTGACTGCTTCTCAGTTCTTTTGTTATCCTCTACTATTTTATGGTATCCTTCACTACAATTGTAAGGTTTCCCACACACATACACACTGAACAGCAATAATAGTTTGGTAGGGCATCAAAGACGATGATGATGTTGCTTCGTGGTGGTGTACAAACACAAGGCACACAGCAAGACCACCACATCGTCTTAGCCACGACCATGCAATTTTCTGATGTTGACAATAATGATGTTCGAATAAAATCCTATTGAGCCAGCAAGCTTCGCGTGGAAAATGTATGGACAATTTTTTGTAACTGTGTGGGGCCTATATGTATTTCCCTGGAAATATTATGATATCAATTTATTCCAAGCAATCAATAACATGTCAGTAATAATTGCAACGTTGGCTGGTCTTTGCGGGAGTGTGTCAGTACAATATAATATACACATATAAAGAGAGAAAAGATTGATATGGGTGGTCAAAGACAGTCTGTCTGGATGGATGCGCGTCCTGGAACACAGTTCCTTTCATGTTATAATTTCCAAAGATTACAAAGTCAATTTACACTTTATTGAAACTGCTTCAAAAAATTGTATCCCTGTCCAGCAACTAGTATACTAACTGCTGCCCTGTTACTGCCAAACCAACAGCAGTAGAAGGGAAAAAACCAGTGCGCTGAATTTCTTTAGACAAACTCGGTTCTCTGTTTGTTAAAAATATGATATTATTCACTCGAGTTGTCTTCGTATTTCCTTCCAGGTAACTTTTTCAAAAAAAAAAGTATAAAGTTCCATGAGTAAATATACCGTAAAACTTTTGTTAGGATAACCGGCTTCTTAGATATCCTTCACGAAAGACCATACTACTTTATTGTACATCATTTGATTTTCAAGGAGACAGTCTTCGTCTAACCTACTTTCTAACTTGCCCCTTTCTCCTTGGCCGACCAAGAATAGAAACTTGTTTGATTTATATAGAGACTCGGTCTGTATTCCAATATTTCCGTTTATAATAGACAAGTCAAGAACTGTAAAAGAGTAAACGAAATCTGAGGATTTTATTGAAGTGTTAGTGAACAGATTGAACAGAAGCAGAGATAGTGGTGGGCTCTATAAATATATACTCGTACAATATTAGAAGATATATTACCATCACCACTGAATATTTTCACACCACTCAAAAGAGAATCTTTCTTTCTCTTCGCTTACTTTACAATATGCTCTTACTCTTCTGTCATTGTGTGAAACTAGAGAGAATATAAAGCTGGCAGATGATGCCTCTTCTCTTCTTTCTTTCTCACTTTGTATTATTCTCCCGTCGGATCCAATCAGATTTTCTTGGTCCTTCTTCTCCATCAAGGAAAAGGAAAGTAGCAAGTTGAACACCTTCACAATAAATACACTACCATTCTACTACAATAGCAATACTGTTGAGGAGCATTGCATACCAGATAGATAATGCATCGATGATGACGATGATAATATTATCCTTCGTTTCTTCTTCTTCTTCTTGTCAAGTATATAGAGTGAAAACTCTCCTTTAAGTATATCTGTTTTTGAATAAAGACAGACGTGAACAACACCACCGCCACCACCAACGACACACATTCAAAAATGATGGAAAGTGAAAAAAAGAAAGAAACTTAATATCACTCTATCCAGAGGAATTCTACTTTTTGCGTACCTGATTTATTTCTCACGTCGTATAGCCAACCGCGTATATAACATCATCAAGAAAAAAGCTGCTTGTTATGTGAAGTCTATAAAATAAGTGAAAATTCTTAAAAACGCTAAAATCCTATTTCTCCCATTTTCTATACAGGTTTTCATACGAGCTGTAAATCAAATCTGTTATGAATATTGGCGGTGGTGCAATACCTGTCTCGTTACTTTCTTTAACTAAATGTTATCAATATCAATAGACACAACCACAAAGGTATGCATAATATTCCACGAGAATATTTATGGAAAATACAAAAAAAAAGAATCTGGTAAAGAAACTCATTCCAATTTTTTGTTGAAAACGTACACCCATTCATCATCACAAAGCAATAATATTTTGTTTTCATATTGGCACTCCCACAAAACAAAACGACATTCCTTTCGAAATTGAAAAAAACATAAATTTGGAGGATGTTTTTTTGTATTTCATATGAAAAAATTCCAAATCCTCCCACCTTAAAAAAATGCAGCATGGTAAAGATATACACATGAAGCTTATCTTATATGCATTATATAGAGCTTAACACATGTATCGTAAAAATATTTTGAGCTAGCATCATTTTACTCCACCGCCAATAATAATAGTAATGATAATAAAGTCAAAACGTATATATATAACCGGATCGATATTTGCTTTGGAAAATATTTACGTAGTTTTCTCCTCTTTTATACCACTTATCTGCCGAACATGTTCATCTTGTTCGTCTCTGTGCACTCTACTTAAAAGAAGAAGCAATTTCCCATCCTGTACAAAAAACGACCAGAAAAAAAGGAGCAATAGTGGTGGTGGAAGGAGAGAAGTGAAAGTAGACCACCATCATTTTTTTAAATTGGGTTAAATTGAAAGAATATCTCTTGTATTACAATGCTGTCTTCCTATACAATATTAATATGTAATGCCATGAAAGAGCAACAGTGTCTTGGAAGCAAGTAGGAAGTAGCAAAAACATAACAGCAAGAGTCCGTCTCTCAGTCAGACTGCATGTGTATCATCATCATCAGCATCACCACCACAGTAGTAGTCTCTTTCGCCATTTTTTTCGTTTAAATTCTATAAATTATGTTCCATTAGTGTGTGTGTACCAGGCTCATCATAAAGAAGCAGCAAGGCAAAATGGAGACGACAGAAGCAGCAGCAGCATCAGCGGTAGCAGCAGCGCATACTTGAGATGAGTGAAAAAAATGACTACCCAACTAAACTATGGAATTTCCGAGAAACGTTATGGCGAAGAAAGAAAATGGTTTGATGTATCTGCGTTCCTATATAACATCGTTTGTTGCTTCAACGGAGTGAGAGAGGGAGAAAGTTATACCAACCAGCTTTTAGGGTTTGTTCAACAATGTATGTATGGTGTGCCAAGATCCTCTTTCTAACTTACTGAAATACTATGTAAGAATATGTATTCATGAAGGGAAAAAAAGTAATCTGAAGAGAAAGAAAGATTCCACAAAGTTCTTGTAGGATTTTGGAATGTGACCCTATAGCTTATGGATACTTGGAACATTTTTTTTTGCAAGCGAGCAGCAAAGTATATATATGGGGCAAAACGGCATGCATGGCAGTGTAGTAAACATTATTATGCAATATGTACTTATGCAAGTCTATACACATATTTTTTGTCCATGTTTATTGAGGATTTAGTTTATATATAGACACCGGAAACTTCATAAAGTATCTCAACTTGGGAGATGAAAAAAGGAGGAAAGAAGAAAGGAGATAGGAGAAAAAATATTGGGGAAAAAATCTACAGAGTGGAATGGATTGGAAATTGCTGGTGGGAGAGAGAGAGAGTGGCTACATTGTTGTAATGGAGATTGAAATGATTTAAGCGAAAGAAAATGTTGTTTTTCTTATAGTTTAACTCGATTCGACTTTTCTTGGAGATAGAAACGATGCTTCTTGTGCCATTTTTCAACCAACCTACTAACATGAGCACATATAAAATCCATTGGAATCACAGTTTTTAGTACCCGGTTGCAACTGTTTTGATTTAATTGAATTTTTAAAAAGAAAATTGTCTATTTATATCGTGGCAAAATATTCACCTGTTGGTTTAAGTTGGGTTGTTGTTGTTATAGGAAATGTGCTTGTCAGAGCTTGTATGTGGTTTTGTTATAAAATGAGAAGCTTGCACAATGAATGTGTAGTACACTTATCTGGGCAGCAGTAAGTAGTGCATAAATATATACTTATAAAGATTAACACCTAGGTATTTTCAAATAATGTCGACATTCAGCTTCACCAAGCAACAATACATGTTGTAACACAACACTAATGATAGCATTCTTAGTACTTGAGCAGAAATATAATATAAATGTCTAGCACTTTATTCCCCTTCACAGGTTCATGAATTGAAACCTTACATGATTTATTATGGGAAACACACACTAAAAGTAAGTGTGCTTCTCATACCTCCAGATTACACCATTTGACTATCCCTGGTAATTTATGCATAATAATAATCAACTTTGCAAGCCCAGTTGAATAAAATACGCTGGTGGTGTATTACGTGAATTTATGGAATAGATTATTATTATATATACGTTACATAATACAATCACAGTAGGTGTATAAAATCTGTCCAATAAATTGTTCTCAAAATGGACAGTATAACAAAGCAAGTCTATCCTATTTTAGATTCTTAGTTCAGTTTGTGGTACTTACAGAAGTGTTTCAAGCTTACTATAATGAGCCATTTGCCCACTGTAATTAAGTAATAAAGGCCTAAATAATGTTTGGTTTAGCCGTAAAATGTCATCTGAACTTCACATTATTAGTAACAAAGTTTATTCGGTTCCATTTTGATTATCTTGCATTGATTACCATGCAAGCTTGTATGAGTTAAGGTTGAAAAAGTATGTTTTTGTTGATATTTTTTTGTCAGAAAAGTTTTCAAAGTAGTGGTAAGCATCAACACATACTGCAAAAATACCCCAAATGTGAACCTGATTCAAACGTTTCAAATATATGATTTAGACGAAAAAGTTTTGGAACACGCTTTATAACAAAACATCCTGTTCATATACTTATCTATCAACGTCCAACTACATCAGACCACGATCACATTATCTTCATATCATCTACATTGTCTGTTTTTGCAATCGATAAATTTTTCCTTGCATTTTTTTCTATACAAGGTAGGCAGACCAGAGGAGCAGAGCGTGATATGGTAATATATGCATCAGGTCAGAGGGAATAGTATATATGATTATTACAGCATGACATGATGGTTTACTAGGAACTGGGAATACTATACATAATATAAAGAGGGAATGAAGGAAATACAATATTCTCCTTGGTATATAGTAGGTGCGCACACGACGAAAAAACAACATAAAAGTAATTCAAGTGGTTTTTCTCCGTTACTACATTCGAACGCACATGAATATGCACATAAATATATAGCGCCCTCGCACAAGATATTATAATAATAAAACACGGGGAAAAAATTGGGAGAGCATGAAATAGTAAAATGCTGCGTCTACTGGTATTATGGTGGTGGTAACTGGTATAACGGCATAACTGCTAATGTCCATGTTATTCTATTATGTATACAAGAGTGAGCATTTTGCATGCAAGCCGTGTGACTACTGGAAAAGGAGTATTATTAGTAGACTGGAGAAACATACATGGAAAGAGAGAGGCCAGACCAACGACGCATAACAATAACATCAAAATATGCGATCGAGCAGCTGAACAAGACGAAGAAGCCGAAGCTTTCTCCGCTGCTAAAATTTTGTCTATGTATTTTGCCTTGGGAGGAGGAGGAGAAGCATGCAAAATTGCAAATGAGGATAAAGTTGCTATAAAACAGTACAATATTTGGCGTAACACAAATAATTCATAAATAATGGCGGTTGTAGTATCAGGATGAAACTGAGGAGCAGGAGCTAGAAAAGACGCAGGTAGGAGTATTGTTACATGAATATAAATATAATAATATTTTGCCATGTTTTCAGAGGAAACGGGAAAGCATACTGAATACAGAGTAAATAACCTCACATAAAATGTATGGATCCAACTGAAAAGTAGAGAGGTGGAAAGAGAGATGACTATAATGTTATTGGGGATGAGGAAGATGATGATAATTCCTCAAACACATAATATGCAGAAAGAGAAAAGGAGATAAAGAATGAGTTGTTGATGATGATGATGATGATGAGGATGAGAATTATTCTTGGTGAACGTGAACAACAAAACAATCGCCACCGCTCTACCATCATCATTATCACCGCATCCTCGTCGTTTTCGCGTCAGAGAGTCAGAGGGAGCGATTATTTTCGCTGGTGAAAAGGGGCAGGTCAAAAGGAAAAATGATGATGATAATGTTGATAATGTGATGTAGATGGATGAATAGAAAGGAAAGATAAAGTCATTTCTCTCTCTCTCTCTGTTTGTCTGTGTATTATGTAGCTTTTGTGTTTGTACGACTCCTCTCTGTCCCTCTCTCTCTGTGTATATGAAAGGCTTAAGAAGGATTCTGTATAATTGCCAAAAATCTCTGTTAATACTATACTGTTTGGCAAATATTTAGAAACCATTTACGTAACTCCAGATGAAACTCCAGAGAGTCACATAGACAGAGAGAAGTAGGGAAAGGACATGGGTATAAGAAGAAAGATGAGAATTGAAGGGAGAAAGAAGTATTATAAAGGGAGAAAGCTAAATGATCCATAAATAGATGTGTGTGTGTCCAGAGTATGAAAATGAACCCGTGTGCTCGAACCCTTTGTTGTTGTTAGTATGCATGCATGTCTGATGACTGATGATGATAATATTATGTATGCATGCACACTTATCTGCCTCTACTTCTTTTGACGAGACGAGATAAAAGTAGAACAAACGTTGTTGGCGGTAGTGGCCAAGTTGATAATGATGAAAATGTGGTATCTCTGGTTGTGTTTGCTCAAGATGCTCTCTGGCTCTATGATGATGATGGCGAAGAATGAAGATGATGATGGGTGACCAAAGACTAGTGACTATATAAATAGTTCAGGCAACGAGAGAGGAAGGGAAAATACACAAAGGCAAAAAGCGTTTATTAAAGGCGACAACCCTTACTATAGATACCAGTAGTGTTGATGATGATGACGATGATGAAGCTTGCTCGTAGAAAACAAATTTTCTAAAAACTGACGGTTATAAACCAACCACCAACCATGGTCTGGTGTTTTAATAGGTTTAGTCGTCGTCAGGTTTATCTGTCAGTTTCGGAGTGCTGGAAAATCTTGTTGATTGAGTATCGGGGAAACAACTTGGTTCACCGGGAAAAAATCTACCCCATTTTTTATCAAGGATACTGGCTGCTCTCTTTAAAAGATTCATGGCCAATCTCATTTTATGGCATGTTAATGGGATCAATGTAATAGAATAGGCTTCACTACATGCGTCACCAGTCACCACCACCGCACTTTATATTCCCCGAAAAAAAACCGTGTGTGTTTGCGGGAGCAGCAGCAGCAACAACAGGATAATTTACGTTTTTCTCCTTTTTCCATTTTTTTACCAGAAAAAATTGGTAAACTACATTAGCATATTACCAATATAAGCAAGCAGTAGCAGCAAACTGCACAGTACTCTAGATGCAATTATTAGGACGTGAGAAGACGACGAGTAAAGTTTTTTAACGGGTAAAATGTCGTGGCTGCTGCAAACAAAATCAATCTGCTTTCCGCTGTAAAGATGTACCCATGTACCAACAACTAAACACCAAAATCATCTATTAAATCACTCTATACTACTATTCTTCTTATCCCATTCCTTTCAAGCTGTTAGCGTTGCACAATAAAAACCACCGTTGATGTGTTAGCTTTGCGTAAAGTCAACTTGTTTTATTTTGGCGTGGCCCCCAAAGAACAATTTATAACGGGTAACATGACACCACAAAAGACATACAAATATACGACAGTGCTACCATATTGTATGCTCGTGAGAATATGCTACGCGGAGACAGTGTTCACTTTGTACCTTTTCATCGACTAGGAAAACAAAAAAGCAAAAGTTTCACATTATCATAGTGATGATGAGAAGGCCGACGAAGACGATGATTACTGCTATGTATGTATGGCATTATCGATGATGACTCAACATGAATAATAGTAATAGGAACAAACAAGAAAATGAATGGTAGGCAGGCATAATCAAGTTTACACTTAATGGCCGACCAAAAAGTCAAACAGGCAATACATCATTAGCATGATCATCATCGATGTCATCGTCAGCCAACACAACAACAGCTAATTTCCTGAAAAAGCGTTTGTTTTCATAATTTAAAGCCCAGAGAACGAAGAGCACAAGCGTGAAAAAGCTAAGAATTTGTCAGTCCTTACCCGTCTCGCTTTACTTTGGTATTTCAACGCCTTTTTCGTGTCTTGTGTAGCTGTTTGAACGTAGTCCACGGCATGCTCCACGTGATACTCAATTCGGTCAATCATTTCACCCTTGACACGGATAAGATATTATAAAAAACAATAATAAGTACATCATATTATCAGCATGGTCTTCTCCGTAGAAAGAAATATGGAGAGCTTTTCAACTTTTCCTTTTTCCTTTTTATCATAATCATCTCTTTGTACTTTGGACCCTGGCCTTGACTATCACTCAATTTTGCTCACTAAATACGAATCATGAAAGTAATGGGAGAGAATTGCTAAAGTGGGTAATGACAATGCAATGATCATGTTATACCGAAGAAAAAAGGAAAGTCTAATAATATCTGTTTATCGATGTCGTCTTGATAGAGGGAGTGAGAAAAGAGACGAGAGAAAATAACTAAAACAAAAGAGTAGTGAGCAGAAGGGAAAATGAAAACATGCACGTAAATATTACACATTTTTGCTCTGTGGGAATAAAAATGAAAGTCGCCATTCACTCACTCATCGTCAGCTTTTTCTCTCTCTCTCTTTCTTTTCATTTCTCCCACATCGTTCATACGGTTTCGTAAACATATTGCCATTTTGCATCTATCCACACGTACTTTTTTTCATACATATTTTTTGCTCCTTTGTCCCAGAGAAATATAAAAATATAAGCAGCATAATATTTGTACGTATGTGGTAAAAGCTTACCTGACTTTCCACCAGCATTGCCATATCCATAAACATATCGTGTAGTTCCCGAATCGAGTTTTCTAACTTAATGATGTCTGCATGTCGGGCCTCAATGTCTGCCAGGGTTTGACGGGCCTGTTGGGTTTCCATGATTATCTGCAAGAAGACATGGTAAATAGTTAATTTTTTACCCGTTTCCTCCTTTCCTTTCATTCTGAGTTGAAGGAGGAGTAGTGGAAGTACTGTGTTTTCTAACTTCACCACCACCGCTACTACCACTACTATTCGTCTGTTCATCAGAGTGATAGTGCCTATGTGTAAGTATGAATGTTTTTTGTGCACATCTTCTTTCCATTATTATATGTGTCATGACAGGCTCCTCTCTCTCTCCGTATTTTTTCTTTTACCATTTTTTTACCTAGAAATACACACATCACTTCGCAGAAGCAGCAGTTAGTTCGTAGCTTTACCATCACCAACAACAACAACGCCAACACTCACAACAAACAACATCAACATCACATCTCATCAAAAGCGATATAACATCCCCTTCTTGTGTCAGAAGAGCAAGCCATGTGTATTCACTCCTTTCTCTCTATCTTCGCTCTTTCCGTCTTTCTCTATTATGCATGCATGTATTTAACTACTACAGAGAAAATACATTCAAGTTGATGCCTTTTTTCTCTTTCTCTCTTACTCACTCACTGTTTAAGTAAGACACTACTACTGCTTTGGATTGAACAGAAAGAGAGAGAGGGAGAAAGAGTTGTTGGAAAAGCGTGGATGGATGGATGGCTTTTGGCTTTAATCGTCTCCCTCTCTCGTTTCCAATTTTACTCTGTGTGTGTATGTTTGTTGTGTACAAAGTAGAATGGCTGTATTTATTAGTCGCAGCAGTAAAATGTCGGTTGTTGCTTTGCTAATCCAACAAATACTTTTTCCTCTCCGACTTTCTCCTCCTCGCTTTCCTCGCATTCATTTTCCAGCGTCTACATTTTATTGCCATTGTCGTAGGCCCTTTCTTTCATACAAAGAGAACAACATGAGCTTTTATACTTTATGCTAGCCCGGCCTATAAACCTATATCAAATATAGCTATAAAGCCATTCATATTATGCATGTGCTTTTTGAAGCAGTATAGCATAAGCCATCATTGTCATCCGTCTCCGATCCTCGTTCTTTCGCATTATTGCTTCTTCCTTCACGTTTGTCGTCCAAAACCAGAAATATTATTGTGCGCCTTTTATCTCTGGGAAACTAGTTTTCCCACATGGGAATCCTTCGGCCTCATCCATCCCTCCTCTCTATAAAAACTGCCGCATATATAATATCCGTACAGACATGCATTATATAATAGGTGTATAGAGAGATAGACGGCTATATACAACAACCAGCGCTACTGATGACGACGATCAGTCGTAGCAACAAAACTACCGCCACCACCACCGCTGCTGCTACGACCGTCACATTTAGCCAAAAGTGGAGAAAGTGAATCCTCAAGGACTTCTGCTAGGATTATTTAATTATACACTTTTCCTTACCCATTCCGCCTTTTCTGCCTCCATTTCTTTCCCCTTTGTTGTGTATGTATGCTTGTGAGTGATGTGTCTATCATTCTATCTATCTAGCAATCTATCCCGCTATTTTACTGAGTATATATAGCAAAAAATATGCATTTTAGTTGTTGTTGTTGTTCGGACGACAACGAGTTAAGGCAATTTCGACTGGACTTGGAATTACTCATTCATTCATGACGCCAGTAACAATCGCTGGGAAAATAAAGAGTAAAAATAAATATGAGAGCGAGAGATGACGTTCGCTTTACTCAGGTCTGAGGCGTCGCTGGATGGATGGATGGATCCAGGCTTGACTTTTTTCCCAGGTTTCGCTTACAATTTTACCGTTAAACCGAAAGAGATACATAAATAATACATTATGGTGTGCACAGGTAAAAATGAATGACACACAAGCGATGTTATGTGTTGTCCTCGGTTTTATGTTCCCACCAGAAGTAAAGAAATTGATGGAGATATTTAAATTCCGTGGATTAAACAAGGATGATGGAATGCATTAGAAAGAATAAAAGTATCAGCGAGGTAGGTAAATATATTATGGCAGAAGGTATACATAGTAAAAAAGACAAAACGACTGTAATAAATGAGCGTAGTGATTTCCTGTTTGCTTAAGGTTTTATGAACAGAGCCAGGCACATCAAATGGCGACACACAGTTGATGGAAATTTTTTTCGCGTTTTCTGCTGAAGTGTATATGTCGTGCACATTGTTGGTAGTTGTTTCAGGCAGTATATTATATGGTTATTCAATAAAAGTTGGTTTTCGCTTTAGGAAAGAAATATGGGAAATTTCAAAACTTACTCCTTGTGTGAAGACGGCAGGATTTCCTTGTTCTATCATTTCCTCTAGTTCCTCATCTGTGGTTGTTCTTCCGGCTAACCAGAGAGTAAATTAAACAGAAAATACTTATTTTAACTTCACGCGTTTTATGACTTTTCTAGCTGTGCGGGGAATTGCCAAGTGATCTATGTGTTTTTTATTGTTTTTGAATAAATGCACAACAATTTACATAATATTTTAGCATTCTAGTTTATTCCTTTCCATGATGCTACCTATTAAAAACGGGTGAACATAATTATGCATTCTTACCTTTCAACTTGGACCGCACCTGATTGGCTGTCTTTTTTATACCTGCCATCAGATCTTCCAGTTCCTGTTTCATTTCTGTGATTCATAGAAAGTATTTTTTTAAATAAATAAAGTATCCAGTTGCATTATTTCCTATATACTATCCTAAAAATTATGGAAATGTTGAATACATTTCATATCATTATTGATCAAAACTTGCTTACTTTCATCCGTAGTCGGTGCGGATAAAATGGCACTATGTTTTTTCTTTACCTCCTCCACGTTATTCTGTATTTTATCAATCATTTCACGTATCTCCTCCACCTGTAATCAATATCCAGAGGAAAAAGCATGCCAATACAAGAAAATGTCAACAAAGTCTATATGATGTAACGCAGAGTCGAAAAAGCTCTGACGTTTCCCCTACAAATTCTCTTTTATTTCGATAGATGGAATATAAATGGATGTACGTGAAATACCATATAATCTTTTCAAAAACAGCAAGTTGTTTCTTCCTCATACATTTCTAATATCAAGACAAGCGAGTAAAATTGGATCTACAGTAGATAAAAATTTTTGTACCGACCTCAGCGAAAAACTCCTCCATGAAGCCATCACGGCTTTCCACCGTGACGGCAACGTCATCCGGCCCTACGTCATCGTCGTCACTCTGGGCCTGAAAACAGAGAGCATCAAACAGAAAAAGGATCATTTGCTTGCAAAAGGTACTACATTGTCGTATACATACATATAAACGGATAATGGGCACCGACAGATCGACCACATTTATCCAGATATCTATAACATGAATTAATTATAGTTCTCGTGATTCGCCTAAGATTACTTAAAGTAAAAATGTTCCAAGTCTAGCAACCTCCGTGTAGGAATGTGATAGGAAGGATACTCAGAATTTTGCAACAGAAAACAACCTGCTTACATGTATTATGTGTGTAGCATCGATCTATTCAAAGTAGTTTAATTGCTGTATATATCTATACCAACGAATATTACACAAGACTACAAGATTTCGCTTGAATTGTTGCCCAAGTATATATCAAACTAAAAAGAATATAAATTGTACGCTAGGTAGACTAAGACAAACTTTCTCGTTCCAACCCACGACGGCTTAAATCATGTTGATAAAAATGCAGAGAAGGACGAAGGCGAGCTCTGAATTATTAACACGGAACCGGAGGTCGTGTTGAGAATGGATGAAATGAAACCTACCACTACTAGATAGCGAGTCCTTCTGGCAAAACCAACAGCCAAATATATGGATGATGATAATTATGTACACATATAAAATGTTTTGCAGGCATTAGCATGCCTGCAAATTACACAAGAGTTTACGATCGAATTACCACTTACTTACATTACCACGCTCTTCATAAGCAAGAAAATGGCGAATAATTGCTGAATTAATGGGGAAAACGACTTTTAAAACGGAAAACAAAGTATTACGCATTAAGAAATTATGAAGATGGAATTGCTGCCACATTAGCTGGAAAAAAGTAATGCAATTTACCAATTTAGCTTGTTTTTGACTACAATTGCCAAAAACGCTTGAAATAATTGCTTTCCTTTTTTAACCACTCATGCAGGTGACTTAAAACGCAGGTGTTTCTGACTGATTGTTTTGATGAGCGTTACATCGCACTTTCTCATGGTAACTGCATCGACAGCACTTTGGAGTATTTTGTGCAATTTACAATGCATATGCTGCTGACATTGAAGTTATTACGTGCATCCAATACTGTGTTCAGATGTTTAATGGCTGTTGCTTTGAAATTATTAATTAATCGTCAAGAACCAACCTTCCTCTTCTTCGACTGTAGTAGTCAGAAATGCACGCAGTAATAATAATGACTTATCCATAGGCTCAAGTTAAATATGACTTAATACAATTGATGCTACTGGGTACTGAGCAGCATCTTTGCTCATCTGACATTAATATCTGCTATTTAATTGACAGTTTATTATAAGTAATGGTACCTATATAATGCACAACATACTATTAAAGGGGTCATGATTCAGGTACTAAAAATATGGACCTCTTGTAACGGTTTAAAGTAGAGATATTACAGTCTAAAACCAAGTATAGTAAATGGATTTTTATTAAATTGACAATGTTGCCTTGAAATCGTTATTGTTGCAACTGATTGTTTCTCAATTGCGCAGTGGCTCAATAAATGTGCAAAATTAAGTTATCTGTGTGAACGGATTCATACAGCAGGGCCGGTCAAGAAGGACAGTCAGACAAACTGAATCCCAATAAAGGACGCAGTTTTTTTTGGATTACCTGACTAATGTAGCATAATAATCCTCTCCAGCCATAATTCCATCATTGTTCCCTAGGGCATCTTTCTACAGAAGCAAAATCAATGCAATTCTCGTCTTCCGCCGTGTAGCATGAAGAAGAAAAACAACTTTTGCTATTCATTCCACCGCCAACCAGTGGAACAGGGAATATGAAAACCTAGCACTAAAAATATCTCTAATCCTTTTTCTAAACCTAAGTCGACATGGGCTTATATAGCCTTCCAATTAAAATGATTTAATAATAAAAAATAATTGTTTCCGATTATATTTCTTTGATATCGATTTCCCATGACCTGGAAATTTTCTGGGAAAAAGTTTTCCTTCGCACAATTTATCAGCAGTTCTTAAAACAACACGGCGTCAACTTTCAATTACATTCCAAATGCTGATAAAACTGATAGGAAGTTAAGTAATATATAATTCATAAAGCGCTGATCTGAAAATATCGCCATTTACACTTGTCCTCAACAAAGAGCCTGCGCTAAATCATTAACAGCAATTTAACTGTTCAAAATAGTTATAATTATTCATAGCTATGCCAATGGAGCATACACCAATGATATCATGCTATATCACTAAATCGAATAGAAATATAGTACAACGCGTTGTTTAGCACGCCTCTGGCATGGCAACAACAAACCTATGGCAAGTGACTTTGATCTTGAAACCTCATTCTTTTCATTTCTCCTAAACTTTTGTAAATTTTGCAGTAAATAAATTCCCAAGACTAAAAATCTTTGTAACAGCAGCCGTTACTTTCATAACACAACGACATTCTTTGACTCTTATAATTCAAAACTATAAGCGTCAATTACTTCTTAAAATTAAAAAAAAATATATCTACTCCCCGCATACCTAATCTCTTTCCACTCAAACTCTGCAAAGTTTACAGTTAATCCGTACTAAATTTCCATTTCTCAACAAGCCTCTCTCAGCCCATGTCTCATTGCTTTTGCTCCCAGTCAAGTCAGCATTATAATTTCTCCGTTTTTGTCAGCAGTGGTAGCAGTTGTGCAAACAGTCTGCTTCTTCATAAAACTATTTGCCATTAATCACCCTGTGTGTTTGCGTACCTTGTTCAACGCAAGCAAAAAAGCCTTGCAAAAAGTTGTAAAGCAAACTCCTTCTCCCAATCAACACTAAATAAAACACTAAAAAATATATTTCCTTTTCAAAGTCTATTGCTACTACTACTACTTGTATTAACAAGTATGCATTCAAACGATTGTTATTCAATTTCAAGTTAAGGTTTGCCCAATATTTTTACCCTGTCTACTTTAATTTCCTCCAATTTGCCGAACAAAAATCCTCCATACCCCGTTTCTCTCTATTCGACGACAAGACATGCAAATAATTTCTAAATAAATTAATTTTGATTTATGCATTAAACATGGCACATGTGGGAAAACCAGTCGTCACATCCACATCGTCATTTTAAGTGAGTTGACTTTATTCCTGAGACGGAAATCGTTTTAAATGAAAATGATACGACCGGGAATAAAACATGTACCTATGCATAATAATAATATTCCTTGTTCTCTCCGCGTCTACCATTACCACCGACATTATCCACACTCCACTTATCCCTTCATCTAGTCAATCCTCCGTCTCCCACACGCCTTGTTCGTAAATACCTATAGACATACGCCATAAGTAAGTTTATATGCTACACAAAGGAGAAAAAAGGGAATCAGTCACCGGAAGAGATTTCAAATTAAAATAGCACACCCGACGGGACTAGTAGACCTACAAAACCTATCAAAGAACTGGATATATACACCACTCCCATATTATCGCATCTTCTCCAATCCACCAAAAAGTCTTTTTCTTTGCGCGCACACAAACACGAATATCCCTTCCGCTCTTTCCAATTTCCATTTCTACAAAACCAACATGTTTTTTTACTATTGAACTTTTTACTATCTTCTTGTTACACGTGAGCAGAACATTCATTTACAAGCGTGTGTACAAAAGTAGTCAATATAAATTCAGCGATGATGTTGATGATGATGCTGACAATGATGCACAAACCTTTTTTAACAAAACGACAATGATATTTATTACCAGAAGAGGAAGTAGTTACACTGCACACATGAAAGAAGAAAGGAAAAAGAAAAGTTTTTAGCGAAAAAAATACTTTGCATACTTTTTTCCTTCCTAATTTCTTTTTTGTTCAGTGAACGATTCTTTTCCTGTTCGTAAATTTCTTTTAAAAACTTATGCATTCCATCTGTTATTATTACTATTATTCCTGAACAAAGGTGGATATTATCCTTCTCTGACGTGTACTACATGCTTCTTTAATGACATGGCATATAATAATATGAATTACAATTTTTCAAAGGAAAATTGCCATTTATTTTTTTTCGGCGGCTTTGTGGGAAAAAAATGAGCAACTAGTTAAAAAAAAGGAAGAAGAAGAAAATAACAGGATGCCTGGAGAGTAGAAAATCTCTATGCATTTGTAAAAAGAGAGAGAGGTGCTCAAGTTGTTGGCATATTGCCCAAAAAAACAAGGAGAAAGTGTGTGTGGAGCAGCATAGAAAATAAGATACTGAGGAGAAAGAGAGTATGTGTGAGAGAAAGACAGAGAGAGAGAGAGAGAGAGAGAGAGAGAGAAGTAAAAGAAAACTAATGAGATGATAGTCGGACCTTTGGGACGTTCGCAACAGGCAGAAAAGTTTCAACAGTTTCTTTTTCCAACTCGTTATCTCTTTCTCTTTTCCCCTTCTCTCCCTCTCATACACACAGCCACACATACTCTTTCACTTCACACATTCACATACTCAAATGCAGAGCGAGTTTAATAATAACAAATGTACATTACCGCACCACCCCACCACTCCTTTTGCAAATCCTAATCTGCAATAATGGCCAAAAACGATCTCCTATAATGGTCGTCTACATAACACTTCAAAAAGGAAACCTTTCCAATTCTATTTGCTCATATCAATTTTCCAAACAGAGAGGCAACAGCTAGCCGTCTCCTGGTATGATATTCCGTACTCTTTATAGGAAAACCAGTGCAATTTTATAAATTTTCTCCTTTATAATAAACAAGAATGTGTCTAAATGCTTCTCTTGTGAAACCTCAAAACAACGACATTGCATATTGCTACAGAAAGGAGAGAGACACAGTCTGGAACCAGTTCCTTCGCATTATTTTCTAACCTTTTCTCAAACAACTGCTTTAAACCAGGTGCCCAGAGTTCCTTTAGTCTGCTTCGTGGAACCAGACAGATTTTTCTACAGGTTCCTTTCAAAATTCTCAACAGCACCAACAAATCTATTCCGTAAAAGCGTAATGTTGTAGTGAAAGCAGAAAGAGAGAGTGTGTTATGTTATGTAATCCATTTATGCTTTAGGGACCATCCTGTGCTCAGCCGTAAAATGTTTTTTCTCTCCGCGTTTATTACCACAGAGTCTATATATCCATAACATTTTCTATGCCTTGCAAAAAGAGTTTCATACAGATTTTTTTGCATGTATTTATAATAATAACAAAATACAAGCGCATTTCCCATCCTTCCTCTTGGAATCCTCCCTTGTGTAATAATAATAAATGATGTGTAATGTAATAATAATGCATCTACATATTATATGCTGCTTACATCCTTCCCGCAACAACCATTTTCTTTCCCTTATTTCCCATCATCATTACTATTTGCTATCAGCGTGGCTCAAAGTACAATCTCGTGTAATAAAAAGCTTGCTCTTGCTATCGCTTATGCTTTTTGCATACTATTAAGCCATGCCACATTTACGTCCTTTCACGGACACAAGATGCATTTCTCGTATACCTAATAATAAACAGAAACTTTTAACTACCTATATTTCTTTTCACACACACTCACATGTTGTGTTTCTCCATCATCATCACTTTACTTACAAGTAGCACACAAGTCTCTGTGTGTATTTTCTCCTCATAATAATAATATTGGAATTTTCATCTTTTCACCGTGTCACACACACACATAGCACATATGAATACCTACCTATAAACTTACCTATGTTTTCCCCTCTGATTATTATAGAAAATCGGGATAATAGTGGTATCGGAGGAGTACATGTAGTCACATTACATTTCATGTGATTTTCTTCTCCCTGCTTTCACTGCTTTCCTTTTTATTGGTGGAGAAACACGGACAGGTAGATCAAGTTTTTTTACTACTACTTTTGCACACAACGGGATTTATTAGCATGTTGTCTGCCTAACCCTTTTTCTCATCGTGTTTCTCACTTTTTTTCTTGGAGTCAGCCTCTCTCTCTCTCTCCAGTATTCTATATAGAGTCCCTGTTGTACTTCACAGCACATAAATAACCATTATTCTCTAGGCCTACATAAGGATATAAAAAAATAAAATCCCTTTCTATCTCGCTAACAACATCATCACCATCACTGTAGTCGTTGTCGTCATCGTCGTCACCGATAAAAAGCATGCTTTCCCTTTTCCACGGATAGCGTCATAAAAAAAGTCTTACAGCAGTAAATCCAATACTTTTATTTTATGTCTTTAAAAAACTTTTTTAAAGTGACAGGATATACTTTTCAGCCTTTTAGAAATGTTGCAAATATCTAACGGCTATTCAAATTGGGAGATAAGGACAAAAAAAGTAAATGGGAGAGGAGATATTTGCTAAAGGGTATATGAGCAGGTATATAATTTTGCCAGAGTTTTAACAAGTGGCAAGAGAAACATTATTTTTTGAAGAAATTTAACTCGGCTCACCTGTTGTATGGTTTGGCAAGACTGGAACATAAAACTGGACTTGGTTTACTAATGAAATTATAAAACAGGTATAAAATATATATTTAACTTACCGCTTTCAAAGCGGCCAATCTATCCTTTGTCATCTTGAATGCTGTTGTTGCACAATGATTCTTCTGGTGAAAATCCGGCTCGGTGGTGAAAGTGTGGTTTGGGTAATAAGCTGAAAAGCTTGGTAATGAAGGAGGGATAACAACAACTGCACACCTATTTTATTATTTCCTGTGTCCCTCAGTAGTTACAAGAGTGGAGTATATTTATCCAATTAATTAAAAAGAAAAGAAAATATTATTTCTCGGAGAATCGAATCACAGCCACTACTACTCGAAGCACTCTCAAGTCTCAAATTCTCGTTAAAGTTTACTTTGTTTGTTTAATTTTGTCCTTTCAAAGTCACTTTCATTTCAAAATATTTTTTAACCCAGTGCATGGTGGTTGGTAAAATTTGTAGTAAAAATTTGTGTTCACCCTGAAGCCATTAAATACCCTCGAAAAACACTCAAGTACTTTTTATATTTGATTACCTATTTAATTATATATGGAATAACAGACTTTTTCGTAATACCGTTGGTAATTTGGTTAGTTGTTAGTATAATGATTTGGTTAGTAATGATTTCCTGTTTTTTAAAATCTGATTATCTTCGGTTCCGGTTTTTAGCACAACAGTAAGTAAGTTAATGAACTCTCTCAAATTCATATATATATTTTTTGTTATAGTCAAAACACTTGTTTAAAAGTTTTTTTTGTATGGTTGGTAATATTAAAAATTCAGTCTAGAAGCTTCCCTGTTTTGAAATCACATTCACTTGTTCTGTTATAATACAATTTTTTTTAAAAACTATTATATAATTATACGGGATATGTCACTGATTGATTGTTTCATTCATTCTTCCTTGGTTTTTCCTATATAAAAACACAATAAATAGCTGAGAAATTTTATTTTCCGCAGCTGCTTCTCTTTCCTCTGCTATACACCACACCACAATAATAATCGTCATCAAATTTAACGATCATCAAAATAGCCAAAAAACCACAACTCCATTTTTCTAAGTAATTTGTCTGCTAGTCATTTCACCGGATAAAACATATACCAGTGTGTGTACTATTTAAATTACAAAAATAACTGTTGAACATTTTCTCATCCCATTAAAGTTCCCTTTCCAATCCCAAAAAAAACTTGCATCAGTTTTTTTATATAATTTTCTCGCAGAACCGCATCAACTATTTTTGTTCCTTTTCAGGGAATGCGTGAAAGCCATTCATCTGTTGATTCCATGATGCGCGTACACAAGAGAGAGATTCGATATTACATTCTTGCCCGAAAATAAAAAAAAACTGTTCCAGTGAAAAGTGTGGAGAGAAAGTAAAAATAAAAAAGTGCATCTTTATTTTACCATCAAGAAGTGAAATAGTCCATATTATTATTTATTTTATGGAAACTGGATAAAAACGCCATAGTATAAAAGGCGTCATATGAGGACTACTACAGTAGCGACGGCGGCATTATTTCTCATCTACGAGTAGTTTCACACAACAACAGGTATAATATCATCATCACCAACTATGGCTCCAGCAACACTTTTTTTTTGCAACAATTCCCCTTTTTCCCTTCTTTCTCTTTCTGCTTTCTAGACAACTCTTTTTTTTCTCTGCTTTCCCTCTTTTACTTTCTCGGTCGTCGGTCAGAATATCAAATCAAGTGAAAGAGAAGACGAGCGTAAAAAATAAAAACGGGAGAGAAATAGAAAATGTGATTACTTTGATGTACTCGTCCGAGTAATACTTGTGAGTAGTGAACGTGTACTGAGAGAGAGAACACAATATTTTGTACTACATACCTATCTAATAATATTACATTACAACGTTATACACCTAACCCACCCACTCTTCTCACACATACACACTTTTTTATTTTTTAACGGAATATAACACACAACAGTATATAGAATACAGAGAGAGAGTTTTGAGTTGAGAAAATAAATAAAAAATAAAATAAAAAAAGTTCACTTGCAAAACACCACCACTACCACTCAAGTTGAAAGTCAACTCTCACTCTTTTTATATTTTTCTCTGCTATAGTCTTTCTCTCTCGGTGTGTGTATGTGTGTGTGAAATGCCGGAGTTGATGTGCCAAAAATTGGCAGGTTTTTTTTTCGGGTCTCTTTCTCTCTCTCTCTCTCTGTTCTCACTTTAATATCCAGAAGCAGAAAGCAGCATGACTACAACAGAGAGTAGAATGTCGTGTGTTGAAAGTGAGTGAATAAGAAAAAAATGTGTAAAAAAAGGAAACTAAAAAAACTGCACTCACTTCTCTCCAGACAAGTAGAATACGAAAGAGAGCTGAGTCACTCACATTGAAAATAAAATGATTACTTTTATTGCCTCTTGTTTAGACGTAGCAGTTATAGTAGTAGCAGTAGTAGTTCTAACAAGTAGTTGGACTAATGGTTGATCATATAAATAATATAACTTACAATAACATCAGCAGAGCAGACACAAAAAATATAAAGGGTAAAAAGTAGTATAATATTTTGTAGTAGTGAGTAGTAGTTGTAGCAGCAGTAGAAATGGTATAGTAGAATGATAGCAGTATTATATATTTTTCTATTTATTCTTGTTGTATAACCGTTTATAGTAAAATAGCTTCTAAAAGTATTTTAAGTGTGTTTATACCGACGAGGATGAAGATAAAGATAATCAGAGAGAGAAGAAGAGAGCAACCACGAAACCAATGTGACTTCAGCTCTGTCTTGTGCTGCTGCTTGCAGCTACAAAATAAAACTACTACAATAATAATAACGGCAGCAACACTACCACCACCACCACCAGTTCTCTTTCTGCTACGACGACGACGACGAGGATGATGTTACAGAGAAAAAGGACTGACTGACTTGACTACTCCGCTCTTCTTCTCTTGCCAGTTTTCTGCTCTTCCTTTTTATTATTTCCATATAGATAGAGAACAACAGTTAGTCCAGCAAAACATCAAGAGGGAACGCGAAAGAGAGAAAAAGGAACACACCAAGAAAAACGAAGGAGCGATGCCCCTACTTTTCTCTCTCTCCCTCTCACTTTCACTTGTTGTGTTTTCCTCTTGTCGGTTCGCTCTCGGTATATTACACTTTTTTTCTTTCTCCCGTATATACTCCGGAAAAGGAGAGGAGTAAGTAGCGGAGTAATAATAACAGCCAATACTTTTTTTACTTGTATACACACACACAGCTTTCTTTTTTCTCTCTATCTCTCCTCTCGCTCCAGTTATGCATTTAGGCTGGAGGGGAAAAATACGGAAACTTTTCTAGTCATATAGTTTTATATATATACAACATGTTATATATAGAGTCATGCACAACACACACACTCACTCACACAAGTGAAAAGGGAAAGTATAAAGAGAACAACAACTATAGTAGAAGAGAAGAAAGTAGTAAGGAGCAAGTTTTATTTTGTGGTGGTGTTGTTGTTGTGATGTGAGAAAGTGAAAAAAAAATGAAAGGAGGCTCTCAGCAGAAGAATAAGAAGGAGAAATACCACATGAGAAGTTGATCTTTTAAAAAAAAGAGTGCACCTTCTTATTTTCTCCGACTGATGATGATCATCTCATCCAGTATAAAGCTCACTACTGACTGATGCAACACTTTGATTTCCCTCCTCTATATATACCACTACTCTCTCCTTTCTCTCTGTCTTGCTTTCTGGTTTCTCTGGTGAAGAGGAAAAGAGTGAAGAAAAAAAACTTTTTTTTCCATATATATGCAAAGCGATAAAAAATGGGACATGTGTGTGCTGGCTATAAAATGTATATCATCATAATAGAATGTGTGTTTGGAGTCACCGTTGTTGGAGATGTAGTAGTACTATTGCACTCTGATTACATGAGATTACAAGAGATTATTCAAAAGTAGAATAGGTAGTAGGAAGGTGCAGCAGCAACAGCGGCGGCGGCAGTTGTAATAGAAATAGTGAAGAAGCCGAGAAAGACTGCTGGTTCTGGTTGATCATGACGACAACGACGATGATGAAGACGACAAGTTCATTTTTATGTACTATTTCTCATTGTGCAATATTTTTTTTCGCTTTCTCTTTTTTTTCCTTTCTCGCTCGCTCCCGCTTTCAATTTATATTTGCATGAGACGGTTTTCTCAGAGTAGTAAAAGTAGTGGTGAGCACACTGTGGTCGGTATTGTATGGTGTGATGATGATGATGATGGCAATGAACGATTTCGTTTTCCCCAGTGTTCCACTTGAATAATGGGAGTAGTGGTAGTTGGAGATGTGAAAGATGCACACACTTGTAGTATCCTGAAACGAAACTGATGACGACGATGATGTTGATGATAGGAGACACGTTGCTGCTGGTGGTGTGCTCTGCTCCTTGCTTTCACTACTGCTGTTGCTTACTCACTGAAAATTTTTCGTTCCTTGACTCACTACCAGACTGTTGAAGACGAGAGACATGCAACTGGAAGTAGCAGCGATTTAGAGAAGAGTAGAGAGACAGAGTGGAGAGGATACCTACAATATACAAGGCAATAGCGAGGATATACACACATCATTAAAACCACCGCTTGCAACAATACTTATTCACTTGTGTGATTCAGTCTGTTAATCTTGTTGGTGTTCGACATAAAATAACGGTTATAAACTGTAGCTGACCAAGATATCCAGAAAATCAATGGACGAAAGCTTGTTGCTTTTTCATTTCATGCTGTTAACTCCAACGGTTATGATCTCACATTATGTGCACACTTGACATTCTATTTGTTTCCTTTCAATAAATGCAAGTTATTTGAAAGCGTACATAACTTGAAATTGATGGACCATTGTTTAACCGTGTAAAAAAATACATAAATGTATCTTCCCTGTACAGTGAACAATATAGTCGTCCGTAACAAAGGAACACTTTGTGATTGCCTTACAATTTGTCAGTTATTACTACTATTATTATTGCTAGCATCGTCGTCAACTGCCATACTATACTGCTATACGTCTGGTTTACATTTTTATGTGTTGAGAGTTATGTGCTCTTCTGTTCTGCTAGCTGTTGGTTGTGGTGGTGGTGGTGTGGGGGTGATATATGGACAGATAGTTTGTACTTGTTGTGTGTAGTCGGTAGTAATAGACAGTGAATGTAGTAGCTGGAGCTTGTTCTATTACTACTACTCAAGCAAAATGCATATGTGCAAAGAATAAATTTGGAAATAAAATATTACGTGGAACGAGACGGCAAGAGAGAGAGAGAGAGAGAGAGAGAGAAGCATGCAAAGACGAGCGAAAGAAAGTGAGGTATATCTATATGGAAATTGAATTTTTTCCCGTTGCTTTCATTTTTTTTCTTCTTGGTCACTACTTCTCCACCATCCTAGAACCTATGTGTTTAGGTAGATATAAAACAAGGATGTAGGTATAAAATAAAACTATTGGGGTATAAAAATAAGCAGTAAAAGAAGTAGCGTCCATTATTTCATGAGATTTTTTTTCAACCAGACCCTAAAAACCTGATAACACCGTTTTTAACGACAACGATTAACATTATCTTAAGAAACCCAATGTCGCATGTTTCAAATTCTCAATTTTGACACCACCGGCACCAACATTCACGCATACAATCAACAGGCTTCCTCTACCAACCAGTGATGATGACCAGGAAATGATAGGACTAAAATGGAGTTTTAAAATTGGTCTATGCATTCTAAAGCATCCTGGAAACATGCAACCGGACAAACAGACGCATCATCAGAATGAATAAATAACTCACTGTACTTCCTTTATTAGGCGCTATATGATAATATTCGCGTATACTCATCTATCTCCTGTTTCCTAAGTACATTAACAGGCGTATATAATATCTATATAAAATAGTTTGTTTCTCTTTCCATCTTGCTAATATACCTCTTGTCTACATACACAGTTTTCCATGCTATGTGTATGTATGTATATAAATATGTATATTATCGTCCATAGGCATGATCATAATAGGATGACACACATTAGTCGATAGAAAACGACAGGAGAAAGCAACAAGAAGGTTCCTCTCCGGTTTCAAGAATATATAGAATGCTGCTTTGATGGTGGTTTGCTATGAGGATAGAAGAGCCACACAAGCTGGAGATAGCGCCTTCAAGAAAGAAAAACGAAGTTGACGATGGGGAAGAGATGGACAACCGCCCGAAACCAGATGATGACGACAGGGCATGAACTGTTATATAGTAACTGTCTATGTATATGTGCTCTCCAGTAGTTTGGGAATAAATCTATGTAGTAGCAGCAGTAAATATGCGGTGCCATCATGTTTTAATGTAGTCTAGGCGGAACTCATCGACATTGTTCAAATGTACGACCCGAACCGAACTGGTAGCACGACAGTTACCGACACACGGAGAAAACTTTTTCTTCCTATCTGTTTTATTATAACTTGTAGTTGTAGTAGTAATAGTAGTAGAACGTATCATAGTCATCCTCATCATCAACAGACAAATATACAGATACACACACGCTTTTTCTAAAACACTATATTATAGTTTTATGTAGTGTGGTAGCATTACTTTGTTGCTTCCACAGAAGAACTCGCACAACTTCCATAGAATTTTTTCCTTTGTTTTATACACATGAAAGCTTATACTACCACTAACTGTAGTGAATCCCATACAAACCATTATTCCAAACTTACATAATATTTCAGGAGGATGATGATCAAGATGACGGTATGTTATACTCTGCTTGTATGTATGTGGTACAGTTTTGATAAAAAAAAAGAAGACAACTTGCATCGCACCGCTGTTGCTGTTACTGCCATGCCGCTGCTCTTACATTTTTTACTGTAATCATTTACTAGTGGAAATTTCTATATAATGTACATAAAGTTTGCTATGAGTGCATATTCCCTTTTATATGCCAATGATAAATATGATCAGTGACCGTATCCATTTCGGTATATAAAAATGGCGAGTAAAATGTTAGATAAATGGATATAAAAAGATGCCAGATTTCCTGTGTACCGGTGGGGTAGTGGTAAGTTAACTTGCGTAATGTTGGAAAGGTATCTTATACGTAGTCGTTTTGATAAAGGTTGCACCAATTTTGAGATGTCGTATCTCAAAGACGATTTTACTCATTAAGTCGGTATACATGTCCTCTGGTAGACAAAGATTAGGG
>JAHZMV010005736.1:0-21989 GCA_027743765.1 Coecobrya sp. COE2
ATTTAGTAGACTAGATCGACAAAAGACGAGTTAAAATTTATTTTCTCGGTATCACGCTATATCATTAGATACTTGTATTTCTGTATCATTTAGTAGACTAGATCGGCAAAAGACCAGTTAACTGCGAGTAATAGTTTTAAACCTCAGAATAAAAAAATACCACCTTTTCTTCAGCCTCTATAGACATCTCGGATTCTTCTTTTTCTAAAGTAAGTAAGAATTATTTAATTAGATTGATTTCAATTACCACATCAATTACTATTTAAGATCAAATGCATCTATGATTAGTTACCATATTGCTTCTTGAGCCGTTTCTGCTGTCGTGAGACAGGTTGTTCAGTGATTTCGATGACTTTCACTCCACTTTCCTTAGTACCATTGTGCATTTTTGATCGGATTCGAGCAGCAACAATTGCTAAATTGGACATTGAAGGAGCTTGAGAGGAACTTCCTTTCACAGGCTTTTGACGTCCTTTCCCAGGGCTGGAAATTTGACTTCCTATTCCTTTGAAAGGAGCTAAAATAAATAACAAATTTAATAAAACAAAGTTAGGTCATAGGTCATCCATTCTGTCATAACCACAATTTCTATCATTAACTTACTGATATCGGTCATTTTCATTGGCATTCCTCTTGTTCGAACAGGTATCGCTGGTGCAGGAATCTTCTTCAAATTAATTTTAGCAGCGTTAGCAGCCTTTTGTAGTAACTCTGCACGCAGTACCTCCGATTTGGTTTTCCGTTTTATACTAAAATGCTCCGTTGGTGGCTTCTGTTGAAATCCATAGTTAACAATTAAGTTCAGAATTTTATTAATTTACCACAAGAACCGTGTAGTATAATGATAAAAAGTAATATTGACACAACAATTAGTGAAAACCCAGCGTACTTGTTCTTCTATCACAGTGGCTAAAGCATTTTTGTTTAAATAGTAGTATTCCATCGGAAGTAGGTTTAGGTCCTTTGCTTTTGCAACTGCATAAAAAAATTTAAATCTTGCATTAAATTAGAGACTTTACTGAAATGACTTAATTGTATAACTGGAAAGAAAAATGATCCTACGTTCTGCAGTCACTTCTGCAACGAGTCCTTGAAAAATCCTCATGCTCTCTTCATTCTTTGTTGACGGCTCAAGATTTAAACACCCTGAGGACGGATAAGGCTTCATCATTTCCGCTAAAATGGCCACCCATGGTTCGCTTTCGCCAACGGCAATTTCCAAAATCTCCTGCAACTCACGCTTACACTAGAAAATAGTTTTAAAAAACGCACTAAAGTTTAATATCATTTTAATAACTATAAAGCCATACATTAATCGCGTATATTCGTTTTATGTTTATGTATAAGCGCGTGGAAACCTCTCCCAAATTTTTTCTTGAGAAATGAAAAATTGACATCAAGAACTTAATCTTGACTTGAGTATCCAGGTCCTTAAAGCATTCCTTAATATTCCGCAAGACAGTAGGGCTGAGTTGACAGCTTATCGAGCGACCGGTCCAAGGCTCCCTCCCTGACCCCAACTTGTTGTGAAGCCACAGATAAACGTCCACGTCCCGAGCATATGCCATTTTTGATCAGCCTTGAAATTGATTAGTTTTGCATGAACATCCACCAGCACCGCCAATCACAGTTTTCTTTTCCAGGAAATGTCCCTCCAGATAGGCCTCCTATAATTCCTTAAAACTTTTACCCAACTATAAAGTTATCTAACATTTACAGGTACCTAAATGCAAGGATTTCTTATGTGTTGGTTGTCATTCTTTATAATGGCACGATTACGGTATATGGTGACCCTACTACAAAAGCAATTAAAAGATTTCCGCACTGTCAAAAATTGGAAATGAATATCACAGATTTAAAAACATGTTAATTAAATATGAATCTCAGCTGTTGGGCCTAATTAATCATAACTGCTGATTCAATAGCACAATCTCTCCAAATTCCAAACCCTTACCCTTCCAAATGATCCACCTACTAGTCGGTTGACAATTAAAAACTTAACCACCAGATTAACTGTTAACAAATGAATCCTCAAAAATTATAACCAAACCAACATACAAAAACCTAATAACAAAAATCATTCCTATAATTTACTTACCTTCACCTTTCTCAATTAATTCACCTAATCTTAACAATGCTCGCAAAAATAATTAAAGCTTAATGCCCTCCCTATCCTCCCTTAAAACTCACCTGATTAAACATTCGCAATTAAACTTAAATCCCTTTACTCTGAAACTCCGCAATTAACTCGAACAGAAAATAATTGGGCAGAAAATAATTAGAGAATCTTAAAGTTCTATTTAACTTGCTAAACTAAGCAAAAAGTATTACACAATTAACTAGCCACCCACCTGATCAAACTCTACCCGCCCAGTTGTGCCCGTCCACCTGTTCTTCTGCTCAGGGGCAAAAGATCACAAAAACGGACGCATGTGGGCGCTGAACAAAGCCACCCGAGACCCGACGTCTTGCTCTCATAGAGACGCTTGCACTAAACCTAGCTGGATGGATCGAAGGATAATTAAGTTTGCTACGATAATTTATTACTAAATTAGTTAACTAGGTACAACTATGACAAAATCAAACTAAGGGTTTGGAATATGTTTTAATGACAATTAAGTAAATACAATTGAATGAAATGGTTTTTTCTATGATTTTGGCCTCACTAATTGTGAAACAATAGAAATTTAAATATCTTAGACGTAAAAGTATTTAATTTCTTTAAGTGGTCAAACTATTTGTAAAATGTCGTTTAGTGCATTAGATGACACAGTTTAATTTGTTTAAAACTGACATGATAATTGATTATTACATAATATTTAACATGTTTTTAGAGATCTTCGCTTTCGCTTTAGTTATGTAATTATCATACAACTATTACGTCAAAAGTTGTGAACATAGTTTGGAGGAGAAAATAATAATGTAGAAAATTGACACAGTTATTCATAATTGTCGTAAAAATAAAATTGCACGACATAATATTTTTAGCTTTTTTAATTGCTCTACCATACCAGATTGAAATTATATTTAAAGTTGAACGTGTGTGTACGACATGGACCAGTACAATAAAAAGTTATTGTTAATAAATGCTTCTCGTTAAAATTCACAAAAGTCCTAGCTAGTAAAAACAATAATTATAATAATAATAATTACTATTATAATAAACCCTATCAAGTTCTATTTTTTACAAAGATGAGAACAACGAAATGTACAAAGTCTGATAAATTATATAAAACTAATTAAGGTATACATTCAATTTTTTTAGCACTATATTTTATATAACCGTCAGTGTGAGAATTTTCACTTTAAAAAGTTTTTTCTTTAAAAAAAGCTTCACTTCACAAGGTATCTGTTTAAAAATGGACAAAAACTGTAATTAACTGAACCAACGTTGAGCCAACATCTTTTTTAACCTGACATTACGAATACCAAAAGACCTTATAAAAACGAAGCTAATTAAATGTTTCTCTGATATTATCTCTTAATAATTGTCCATGAAATTATCTCTCTTAAAGATCCATTAACGTACGAAGTTAGCAAATTGTGCTTGGCAGTCTTATTTAAAGAATCTCGTACTTAACTAATCAAGAATTTTGTTAAAATCAGGACTAAACTTTTTGTTATAGTTTTCATATAGGTCATTATAGTAGTAGGTATACATAATTTTTTTTGTCAACCGTTCCTTAAACAGCTTTCACTATATACAGTTTACTTGTTGCGTAGATCATAATAATAATTATAGTTTAATTTTTTTAAGTAGTATCACAAAAATACACTTTCGTGGCAACGTTGATAAGAAAGATATTTTATATATTTTTCAATTAACGGAACACCAAACCCTGATTTGGGGTAATTAGTGGAGAGGACTCTACTTGGCAGGTTTGAGGAAACCCATGTCTTTAATGAAAATATGTGAGGCCTCCAGTGGTCTTCATTTTAATTTTTCTTTGTGTTTTAACTAAATATGCGCCGCCTGAATAACTTGCTGTTGTAGTATTGCATTGTCGATTTTCGGTGGCTTTTGTATCACCTTCCATTCCCCGGTTTTGTAATTCATTTGGAAATGGGTTTCCACAGAGAATGCTAAAATCGTTCCATCCTTTTGACGAAGCTGTTCCTCATGCTCGCTTAACTTGATTGTCACTATACTTCCTAATTCAGGACAGGGGTTTTCTACAAGAAGTTTAACAGAAATGTTAATTGATGCAGCAATTGAAGATTTGAGCATTTAAAGTGCTTGTTTCAAAATAATTACCATACCTCTAGTTCCAGCCATGAATTTAAGGATATGCTCCTTTTCTGGCCGTGTGGCTTTATTCGCTGTCCTAAATATTTCCTGTGCTTGTTCCATAAGTTCTTTCTGTATAAACGAGTTAAAGAAAGCTCATATAACTATATTGCCGCAGGACATAATTTTCGTTTCCACTAGCAGTAATAATGACAAATATTGGAATGTATGAAAAATACCGATAATGTAACGATTTGTTGTGTTTGATTAGTTGGAACTTGAAGAATGACTGTCTTCGTCAAGGGTTGGGGCGGACCCACTGATATCAACGGAATCTGAAAAAAATAATGCAATATTGAGTAATTAATGTTTCCATCATTAAGGGTGTGAATGTGTTCCATTGAAAATGGGTTGGAAAGTTACCTTATGTCTCTGCGAGAGGTTACTAGTAGGCTGTTGAGCAGTTGCGACTAAACCAGAAGGTGCTAATTGCGGCGTGGGTGTCTTTGGCTCTGGATTGTTAGGTAGTTGAGGATTGGGCGTTGGTGGAGGACCATCTGGTATTGAAGTTCGGGCAAACGTGGGCTGCACGACGGGAGCTGGAGGTGGGGCAGCAGCAGGGACAGGTTGTGGTGTAGGAGGTTGGTATGGTGACGGTGTAGGTGGAGGGTTCAAAGGCGTTGGTGGGGGTGGTGTTGGAGGTCTCACCGTCGCACTCAACCCAGCAGCATAATCTGGCGTTTCAGTCGAGCCACCAGTTTCTTCAGTGCCCCCTGTTTTCTTGGAGTCTTCAATTTCTAAAGAGAATGACAAATTCATGTATTTAGACTTATTTCGTCTTTACCCCAAAAGTGGAGTAAAGAATGATTCCAAGTGCTCATTATTACCTTGTTGCTTCTTTCGTCGTTTTTGCATTTGAAAGCCTACAGGTTGTTCCGTGATGTCAAGGAGTTTCACTCCGCCTTCCTTCTTTCCTGCTGGCGTTCTTGACAGCGTTCGAGAAGCAGTAGAGGTGGACATGGTAATAGCACGTGCAGAAGGAGCTTGACTGGGAATTCCCTTCAGAGGAGCTAAAAATAAATAAAAATGAATGCGGTCATTAAGCGGTCATTATGCATTTGTGAGACATTAACTGGTAAACTTGAAACAATGGCTTACTGGTATCGGTCATTTTTCTTGGCATTCCTCTTGTTCTAAGAGGTATCGTTGGTGCAGGAATCTTCTTCATATTAGTTTTAGCAGCGTCCGCAGCCTTTGCTAGTAATTCAGCACGCAGTACTGCCGACTTAGATTTCCGCTTGATACTAAAATGTTTCATTGGTGGCTTCTGTTGAAATACATATAATTAACAATTAAGTTCGGAAATTTTATTAATTTACACATGAATGCTGATAATAAATATTAATCATCAAAATCCAGCATACTTGTTGTCCTACGACAGTGGCTAAAGCATTTTTGTTTAAATAGTGGCACTCCAACGGAAGTAGGTTTAGGTCCTTTGCATTTGCAACTGCATGAAAAATTAATTTTTTTTAGTGAAAACAGAGAATTTTTGTGACATTAACGTATGTAAATTATAAACTGAGGCAAGCAATTAATCGTACGTTCTGCAGTCACTTCTGCAACGAGATCTTGAAAAATTCTCCTATTGTCTTCATTCTCTGCTGACGACAGCTCAAAATTTAAACACCCTGAGGACGGATACGGTTTCATTATTTCTGCTAGCATGGCCACCCATTGTTCGCTGTCAGCAATGGCAACTTCCAAAATCTCCTCCAATTCTCGCTTCCACTAGAAAACATTAAAACAACTCATGAATAAGCTGAGTTTCAAAGTCTACTTTAAATACACAAATTATTATCGCATATACATTTTCGTTTTATATAAAAATGCATGATAGTCAACCTCATAAGCAACGGAAGACCTTTAAGTATTCACTTCCAAAGCTTGATCAGCCTTGAAATTGATTAGTTTTACAAGAACATCCACTGGCACCGCCAAGCACAGTTGTCTTTTCCAGGAAAATATTCCCCCAGGTACTCTCCTTCATTCCTTCAATCCAACAACAAAGTTGTCTAATTACAGGTGCCTAAGTGGGAGGATTTCTTGCAAATTGGTTGCCATTCTTTTTTATGATACGGAGACCCTATGCTATCATAATTAAAGCTTATTGTTTCCACTCATTATACGGGACACACACACACAAAATACCCGAATATCCCACACGCCTAACTAATAGACGCTATACGCTTATGGAAAAAAGCTAAAGGAGCTTTCTTATCCAAAATCCCAATTATTTAATAACCATCACGAGCTATTTGTCATCATATAAAAACCGTGGCAGTGCTACAAATTATAGTTAGTTAACTGACATGCCACAAAGAAATGAACCAAAGCACTGCCACTCACACACCGCCTTATATTTTCTTCTCAGGGCACGAGCAAGAGCGTCAGTTAACTTGTGTAGGCACGCGACTCCCTGCTCACATTTACACTGCACAGCATCAGAAAAAAGTTAATGCATATTATACGCTTTCACGTAACTAATTACTTATTGTTGAGCCATCCTTTGACTACAAGGATGCGACATTTGCATAATAAAGTTCTAAGAGAAAAAAAAAATATATTTTTTTTGCATAAAAAAATTGCACTAAACTTTTATATCCAGTTTAAAGCTATTATTATATACCCAAAGAGAATATTTTTTATGTGATGACGCTTCCACGAATATAACTGCTTATCTTATGACAGGATGCTGGTTAATATCAGTTCACGTATAGTTTGTTTCTCTATATAAATGACTGGGGTTTTAATGACTTTAAAATTTTCACAGCGTTTTCTATTATTTTGGAGTATTTTGAAGAATTTGCATTTACTAACGTTATCCCTCCTTTTTTAATAAGAGTATATATATGAGATAGAATAAAAACTGATGTTTTGAAACTCGTACCACATCTTTCATGTCTTTTATTATAAACCGAATTCACTCTCTTAAGTTACATTATAGTTCAAAAAGTTAGCATTAGCAGGAAGTCTAAAGACGATAAGAGTTTTGTTTCTTATTGTTTGGTTTGCAAGCGTAAATAGGAAATGTTGGTAAATGTTAGATAGGTTGATGTAGAAAACTCAGTTTCAACTGTACAGGTAAAGTAAGCATGGATTGGTGTGTAGCGATGAGCGTTATCTTTTACAGGACGGTATATATGAGCCGTTTGCATTTTGAAGACATTCAATGTACCACTCTGATGGATTCACATGTACTGTGGTTAATATGGAGTCTTTTGGGGTACAATTCCCACCTCTTTGATATGAGCTTCATGTAGCATGATATACATAATATGCAAGCCAGGGCACAATGTGTTCATTTACGGGAAAACTTAGTTTGGTAGTCTGTTCTGCTTTCTTTGCGTGGCTGTCGACTCTCTGTGATCTAGTGTTCATGGGACGGTATTATAAATGGGAGAATAGTTTCAAACATTTCTTCTCAGGGTTTATTTCATAGATGGAAACAGCTCAGCTTTCTGTGATTCATGGACAACTTTTCCGTTTCCAAGAAGCTGCATGGGATCGTGCATGAACGGATAAATTCAGCATTGTTCTTTCATTACTTCTAAATATTGTTTTTATTTCCAAATGATTCCAGGTAGCAGTTAAAAATGAAACGGTGCTGCTTTGAAGAAATGCACGAGTTGAGGAATCTTTTCATTTTTATTTAATATGGTAAAATTCAGAGTTGTTAGTATTATGCTCAGTAAAATATGCCGGGATAATGCATGAAGATGGTATTCTGTATTTTCACGGTTTGTGGAATTTTTGCACATTGTTTCTCAAGTAGCCCCGTGGTCATACAAGCTTGCGTAACAGTTTTTTATTGCAATTCGCATTTCGCATGCATCTGTTGATGCATCATTTATCACGTATGTGCAAAAAATATTTCTTGACCATGAATGTCATTTTGTCTAGCCGTTTGGTTCAGTATGTTGAGGTGTTATGGAAAGCTAATGTCACTTTTATAGGGTAAGTAGGAATTGGGAATTTCAACAATGAATGAATAGTTGAGCTTGTCAGTTTTACTTTAGCTAAGATAATATATTTTTTCATAAGAGTCAGGAATACTGAAATTGGAATTAGGTAGCTGTATGGGTCGTGGAGTGATCCAAACGGACACTTGGCAGATTCACAAAAGAAAATATCAGCTTTATTGGCTAAGGTCCACTACTGGAGAAAGTAACATGATATTTTATGTTATCACCTTTAAAAGTTGATTGATCTATCATTATGCAGCAACAAATGCAACAATACGTCTGCGCGGATGAAGAACACGGAGGCCGAAGAAGTGGTTTAATTTAGGGATTGAATTCAAGCCGTTCGTCTAGCAGTTATTCCTGACTGACTGCTTCATGTTACCTTGCTTATTGGTGGCATTCTGCTGACAGACACGTTGTAATACAAATGTAGCGCAGAGCTGCTTTCCTGGCTGTGTCAACCGACAAAATCTTTGAACTTACCCAACAGAAAGTTTTCAGTCACATCAGTTGTCAGTAAACTGATAGTTTTAGTGTATTGAGAAGAATCAAGGTTGATTGATAAAAGCGAGTATGATGTCGCTATTGTTAGATATCTAACGCATGAAAAAATTACACTTTTGCTCATTGCATGATGATTTATTCAATACAACACATGGTGTTAATAATGTTAGATTTGTACACCAATGGGATACAGAATATGAAGCTGATTTAAAAAAATAATTATCACCCACCATCATTTTGTTGTGCGCCAGATGACAGTTGTAAGTACGGCATTGTTGCATTCCAGTTAATTAGAGGTTCCTAGTCATCTCTGGCTATTCTATTTTTTATGAAACTGCAATTTATATGCAGAATTCGTCTGAAAGGTTTGCAACTGAGAGTCCAGAAGGTAGATTTGCATTTTTACCAGCCCTTTATCGGGCAAGCATAAAAAATCCAGTCATCTTATTTAGATGATCATAGGGTCTTTATTATGTGGATTTTAGGCGTTGGTGTGATTATAATGTTCTCGAGAGACAACTGACGAGAAAATCTTTTATTGAGTAGGGCTTGACAATTAGCATAGGTAAACATCTGCATCTAGTCAATTATCTTGTCCTGCAAGAATTGCACCAGCATGCAAAATTTACTCACCTGTGTAGTTTTAAGACTTAGATAATTTTAGTCCAAGTTAAAAGTTGATATAAAGGCGCCCATGTTTTATGTACAATTGGCTTATGGAATGCAAATTGTGTGTACCAAATCAGAAGTTAACTCTGAGATGGTCAGAGTAAAAGGTATGTCATTTCGTAGTATAATAATTTCTATGCATAATTTTCATTTCTACATAATATCAATACGTAGTTTGGAAATTTCCTTATTACTATCATGGAATATTATGCTTAACTTAAATTGAACATCATCGAAACTAAATGAATGCAATAGCAACAACATTAATAACTAGAAGCTACCCTAGTGCAATGTCAACGCAACGGTATTTGTCTGAGGATAAGAGCAACAGTGTAAAATCCAGAGTGAAAAATGGGATCATACCTATGTAGGTGCAAAAAGGACGAAAGGTAGGACCGTATTTTTACTAAGGATAGGAGATTATGACTCCAACAATGAGATATGGTCCTAAATTGCTTGCATATATGGTTAACATGTACCAAGAGCAACATGTGTATAATTTTAAAGGCACATACTTTGGTAAATATAATAAACCAAACTGTTGAAGTATGCAAAGTTAGCGAACGCAGAACAGGTAAAACAGAAATAAAGTAGCTTGTTTACAAAAATTTGACATTAGATTGTAAGTCCAGTTCAATTTTCCGGTCACAATTCCTACAACGGTCTGATATACGAACTGGTTTGGTTTGTTTTTCCCAGGTATCCAACCGAATAATTAAAAATTCCAAAGCGCGAATGAAATTATTGTCATAACGAACGGACGTACAGAAGTACACAAAAAATACATATGTAGATTTTGCGTTTTAATAATAATATTTAATGAAACCAAAATCCTATTTTCATTTTAGAAAAGGGTGAGCATATAATTTTTAACTTGTGAAAATGACGGTGATGCATTTGATAGTTTCTTGTGCTTGAAAAAATCGGCATGATAGGGACAAAGAAATCAATTAGAATTTATATAACACACCTTAGAATCCGATGTACTATTGTAATAATGTATAACATGTCCATTCTTCCATGTAGTGCATTAAGTTTGTACACAAACCCCGAATTGGAAATCATCATACGAGAAAAAAAGTTTCTTTTCTCCTTTATCTTTTTTGACATTTTATCAAAATTTAGTACCGACTCGTCCTTAAACATAAAATATTTCCACACATTTTTTTGTTAACTACTGACCTTTTTACAAAAATGTGCTTTTCCAAGGAAAAATGATCAAATGTGTGCATAATCGAAGGGTATGCAGTACGTGCATATAAGTTTACACTTGGGATAAAAGTTTCGTTAAGATTAAAACCGTTTTACATGATTATAAAAAGTTTGAAGACATGAAAAATGTTAATATTATTATCAAACTATATATATGCACTGGGTGTCCTTATATAATTTTTATGATTTTTAGTATCCTTTTGCATACATATTACTATGCTGTCAGGAGATAAGCTGTATCATTTTCATTTTATTTGATTGCAATCCATTCCATGCTAAATTATAAATCTTTGTGAATCTCATTTAGGCTTCTTTTTTTCTAAACCTTCTTTTTGATTTCTTTTGATCCCAAGTTTTATAAAAGAAGAGTTGCAACGACGACGACGACGGTGAGAGTCAGCGAATATAACCGTCTTTATTACAATGGTAGTAGAATTGAAAAAAAATAATGTGTTTCTGTCTGCTTTCTTTTTATGCAGCATTCTTTTCGGTGCAGTATTGCATTGTACTTTGAAATATAAATAAATACATACATGTGTACTTTTGGATAGGATTTGAAAGTGCGCTGGAATTGTATGGCTTGTCTCTCTAGAAAATGCAATTCTCCATGAAATGAACCCTAGCTGTGGGTTCAAGGGCTCTCTTCTTCTCTTCCTTCCTTTCCCCATATGAAAAACGGCAACGGGTGACGGGAAGCTTCCCTAGGATACAATTTTTTGTTCAATTTCTTGATAAGTTGGCACGGACCAAAAATTTCTCCCCTAATAATTCGTTGAAAGCCTTCCCTCGTGCCATTGCTAAAACTAATTCTGGGCAACAACCCTCTTCTCTCTCCGTCTGAAAAGTTTGTTGTTTGATGTATCTAATCTAACTGACTATTATATGCTGTATGAAATGCAAAGCAATCTTCATGCAATATCATATACATGTACTACATCAACCAAACTCAAAGGAAGCAAGAAGCAACACGAGATATTCACACACACACAAATTATGTAGCAGATGGTCTTGATCACAGTCCTTTTGCAATAAAAACGGGAGAGGGAAGAGGGATGAAAAGCCAGCACAATAATTATGGTTTTTATATAATGCGTAATAATAGATGTACACACAGAGATGCAAGATATAGTAGTCCAGCCGTAGTCCAGTGCTGTTTTTTCCATACCAACCACCTAAGAGTTAACTTGTCGGATCAAAATGCGTACTGAGCATACCTATATATGTGATATAAGTTTACATTTGAAATGCTAAACGAAGAAAAGATGTTATCATTATCGGACTTATTTTTTTTGCCGCACACCACATTAAACATACATATCGTAGGATTATTTACTTACCAGTCAACCCTACTGCAGAACTGGACTTAAAAAAATAACACTACTACACGGCTACTGACAAAAGGACATTGAATACGTTAGTGTGGACCTAACCCTTTTGGCTGGAGCCAACAAATGCTAAAATGAATGGTTTCAAACAATACGCGGCTACGATGCGTGCATTGCATTGCACTTGCAATATCTTAGTTACCAGTTTACCAGTTACATACCTTTATGTACATATGTGGTGCATACGTATAACAAAGTTAATGTTGTGTCATTTTTATTGTTGCCATTATCAACATTTTGTAAAACAGAAGTGGGCAACTTGCTTTCTCAACCCCAGCTGCACTCAGAAATCCAATGAGAAACACCTACTTTGGACTAGGAGCATATTCTATGAGTCATTTCATTGAACTAGGAGATTTGTCAAGGACATTTTTTGTTATACCTTGACAATCAATTTAACCTTTAAGTATAATAATTATTTTAATTGTTTCATCGTTGTAGCTTAATTTTTATAAAGTATGGCTTATGAAGAATACCTACATTTTAGAATATAGCTGCAAAAACATGCATCTCTCGTTAATGAAGGGTACTTTCTTCCAAGGTACATGTTCTTTGAGGCACAATGGAACCAGTGTGTTAAGTAAATACCAGCATAAGCACAAGCATGAGGAATGCAGTACGCAATATTTGCCCACCTCTGTTCACATTGTTCAAGTTTCAGCTGCATCTTTGCCATCTCAAAAGGTGAAGGCACTCATGAAAGAGTGAAACACCTTACTCAAAATCAAACCAAAAAGCACTTAGAAGAAGGAAAGATTTGGTGTATAATGAACACTGCTGCTGCTGTGATGTAGCGTGAGCAACCCTACCTAACTGACTTAACAACGAGCAAAAATTGTTATCCTACCTCTCAGCTCAGTAGATTCAACTGACACGAAGGTCTAATAGCATAAATTATAAATCCTTTGCTGTATGAAATGAGAACTCTGGAGGGTGATGGAATAGGAGCAGGATGCTCAAAGAGAGGAAAAGATTGTTCATGCATACCGACAACAAACAACTGACAGTTTTTCTGGCATAAAAACAGTGTGTTTCATTGAACCCGGAGACTCAAAGCTGAGAGTGTTGTAATGGACCATACAAACCGCCTGTGATATATATACAACTGTTTGCGAAGAAGTTAAGGGTAAGAAAATCCAACTTTTTTTCGGCAGACGGTAAGCGAAGACGTGAAGGCGAGCGAGATTCATTTTCCTTAATGTCCTTAAGGCTGCCTTATCATTTCAGAATTTCTGTATCCCTCCCTGGTAGAAAAAATGCGTGTATTTATTAGGGTGACAAGACTCCAAATAATCCAACGCCGATTGATCGTCTCAGGAAAAATGCGTATTTTTTTGTTAGATCGACCGACCATATCCAGAAGAAGGGACAGGAAGGTATAATATATGACATCCCCAAATGTTTCTATTTTCAGAATTGAACACTGAAACCGAAGATGTAACTTCAGCAAATAAAACTAAAAGACAACTATTCATTGAAAATCGATGAAGGGTAACCACCGACGAAGGAGTGTGAGATCGGTAAAGATGGGTGGAAATAGGAAAAAATCTGAAACGCAAAATATGCCATTTATAATCTGTTTGATTTACAAGCACTGCATATCGTTGCACAATGGCTTCTGCAGTACAATTATGTTCTTGATGTAAATAAAGATATTATGTTTGCATATATTTAGCAAAAAGATGTCATTTATATAATTTACTCAATAGTTAAGAGTTATAATTGACTTGAAATACATTATTCAATACCCTGTTGAAGAATTCTAACTGCTCATACCTAAATACTACAGCATGTAGGTAACTCATATCATCACCGGTTGCATATTTCTGTGCATAGCACCATTAACTATAAGAAATGTAGTATTGTATGATATTATACGAACATTAGTCTTTTCCTTTCCTTTTGCTCACCGCAAGTCATATAATTATTTTCCATGTCAATATTCAATACTGTCAATAAATGTCACCTACTCCGTACCAAATAAAAAAATTGGACCGACCGACCACTCTAAACTATGAGCTGTATTGCAAATGAATGGTTGTAGGTAACTTACATGATACTGAAATATTATTATACGTATTCCTATTTACTATGTCGGACAGAGTGCTATGAAGGAGGAAAGAGGATTAGCAATCTAGGGTTATACGCAGTTTACATATAGCATAATTTTAATGAAAGTAGAAAATGCCATTATTGACTTTGTTGCTGAGGATGATTGAGCCTCTCTGGTGTTTCTTATATTTGGGATTACAAAGGTTTGACGGTATGTTCAATCAATGTTAAAATTTTCTATTTTTCTCAATTTTTCTACAGAAAAAATGAAATCTATTATTATGCAGTCTCCTAGAATGTTCGGAGTATATACTATTGGAGTGGTAACGAACTATGGTATGGATGGATAAATATGATTTTTTCAAAGAAGCTTCTTTAACTATATCCAAAATAATATTTCCAACATTGACTTATGAAAGCGGACAATTTCAGATTTACAGATTATTCCACAACATAAAAGCATCATCATATCAGGAATAAATTATTTTAAACCGCTATGTATCCATTTTTCATTAATTCATAAACAGTTACATTTTTCACGTGCTCAAAAGACAAAACATTTTGTTTTGATGCTTAGTTGACTTTAAAAATGCTGATGATGACCTTAAAATGTATGAAAATTTACATGTATTTTTAATGGTGAATAGCAAAGTATACATTTTGTTGTAAATGCAAACATTACTGACACTGTCAAGAGAATTCTGAGAATGAGTTCATGAGGTCTTGATTTACACATGAAAATAATGTTTCTGACGAGCAAACAATCGTTGGACAAAAAAATAATTGCATCTTTACAATTGTTGCAGTTATGACACCGTGGTTATGAAATTGATTAAATATAACTATTTAATTTGCATACATTTATTGTAGGTTGCCAGTTTAGAAATTTGTGAAGACTTAAGGCAATAAGCATATAAAAGGTGGAGTCGCAATAAGTCCGAAGAAAAATTTGTCAGTTACGCATTTTCGGAGTTGTGTTTATTTGTCAATAAAACAAAAGATAAGGCAAAGTTAAAAGATTGAACAACAGCAAAAGGAAGGAGTCAGATTTTATCAATGGCTGGACAGTAAATGTATGTACAAGCGTAGACTATAAATATCACCAAATGAAGTGCATATCATTATTATTTGCTGGACAAAGTAAAGTCGTCATAAAATGTCACAAAGCCAGCAGAATCAACATCTACTGAACAGAATCATCTGTGAAAAGATTAAAATGACCAGTAAATCTTATGTACTTTAATATGAAAATATTTTCCCATGAATTGCCATACCAAACCTTTTAAATTGTGCAAACCACTGCCATTTCTTAGCATAATATGGCATGTATGCAAACAAGTGTATTGACATATAATTTCACATAGGTAACTCGTCTCATGCGGTCAACAGTTTATTTATTTATTCAGTATAATGAAGCTGCAAAAACTGACATATTATTATGATAAGCGATAAATTGCGGACAAGTGTTGTTTGAGCAGAAAAAGGCGGTGAATGGTAACTGAGAGATAAGCACTTGTCTAGCCTCAATGGATCAAAGCTTTTGTATGGTTTTCTCAAAAGTTTTGCAAACATTAAGGTCATTTTCTTCATTCAATATATGCATTTATGTCATCTTTTTAAAAGTCTTGCTGAGGCGGATCATCATTGAATTCTTAATTCATTCATCTGAAGTGAACGAGGACGACTTCCCGTAGTAACAATTTCTTGTGATGCCCCACTTTCAAAGCTATCCGTTGAGATATTATGGTTATCAGGTATTTATTCCTATAAAATATTGTACATTTGTGTACATTCCCGTTCCCACCATCAGCCAAAAATATGTGAAATAATAAAATGCGTTATCAAATCAAACAAAAGCGGAAATGGGGCGTGTTTTTGACAGCAGACAATAAAATATGATACAATTTATAAATAGGCACATGTGGCATAGCAAGAAGATCAAAGCTTGGAGACCAGGTACCCAGGTACCGAGATGATCACAACAGCGGTTTTCTTGTCTCACGTTTTGAGAAATCTTACAAGATGTTTTTCTTCTTGTTGCGTTGTAATGAAAGGGAAAATATAGCCGTTGGAGAAGAAAATAAAGATGAGAATTTTCCATTCAATATCTTAAAGGTACATCAATGATGCATACCCCAGAGGCAAGAAGGAAACAGATAATTTCTTTCCAGACCCTCATTCTTGAACTTGAGGAGATGCTTAAATAGAGTCAACTGACATACCTTCAGTCTCACATCTTGAAACTGCGTCTTGAAGGAACATTCAGGGTAGAAAGAAATTCGATGCTTTCCTATTCAGCTTTTATTTTAAGCTAAGTGGAAAATCACATCTTGAAAAGGGAGTCTCTTTCGAAGACAAGATATGATTGTACCTTATTCTCGTGTTGTTCATAATAATGCACCCTGCGACCCAGAAGAACAACCAAACAGTCGATTTCAGAGAGATGTTGAATGGGTTTGAGTAGGAACTGAAAGCGCTGACATATTAAAGAATAACATTTAGAATTTTTGTCTGTATGTCCGTCAACATTTTCTAGTTAACCTCATGGTATTTTAATTAATTTGATTACCCATTATGATGCAGAATGACGATGAAGGCAGAACTGTGATGTATGTATTCTTTGGAAAGTAAGTCAAAGAGTCAAATAGCCCCAATTGCATATCAATCGGAGAGAAGGCAATGATTTCTACAAAGTTATTATCAGCATAACATACGGCGCTTGGACAGCTTTGTTGCAAAAGTTTAATTTTCGCTTCGGGGAAGCTTTTCCCCTGGGGGAAGTTTTATCAAGGCAAATATAGACTGGTATGCGGTTACCCTCTGGAAAGTATCGGATAAGAATTTGTTGAGCTGAGAATGTTATATATACCTACATAATTGTTGATCTTGTTTTGGTTGCAGTATTTCAGCTGCGCTGTCCGTTGTTCTATGCAAGTATTACGTATATTATAATTAACCACTGGATAGGCAACATTGCGTGTTCAGCTACTTAGTCTTGACCACTTTTACGACTTTGGGTTTATTGAAAAGCAGAGTGGATGAAAAGAGAGTTCTTGGAACTATGTAACCAAAAATCTCATCCGTTATTACTTCAAAATATTATGCACTTTGCATGGCCAGAGTACTGACTAGTGTTGCAGAAGTAGATTAGTAAGAGAGATTTCTTGTACCATTTCGTTCCAATATTGGATATCATTGAATACTTTGTGTACGGATGAAAATAACAGCACTTAACTGCTTACTTTAAGAACCATAAAAATATCCTTTTGTGCTCAGAAAACATTTTTCAAGTAAACCTACCTACAACTTCCTTACAACATGAATAGCCAAAAGATACTAACACATGTACAACTGCACAGGTTCCTGTTTCTTGGTTTGCCAGCTTTTCAAGTCTTCCTTTGTTGTTCCTTTCTTACAAGCTTTCTTGTCTAAAAAAGGAATTTGGCTGGTGGGGTATAGTGGTGTGGTGGCCCTTTGATTGAAATTGAAGAAGAATGAAATGGGTACAAAAGCAAGCAACAGGCAACCTTACAGAAAAAAGCAAGTGATTCTTCCACTTTCTCTAATAGCTCATCAGTCAGTTCCACCATAACGAACAAACTGGAAATGTACATGATAAAAAGCATAATACCTTCAACCTTATTGCTTTTATTGATAAAATTGGTTTTCCTTTTTTTAAGGTGATGCATGACACAAACGAGCAGCAGTAGTACCTGAAACATAAATCAGGAGGAGTGTGTACATAACTGGCCTACATGATTACAGAGCATGCAACAGCAACTACGCCTTTCCAAATTATGTTCAAAGGTACTAAAATAGGGATCTGGTTGATAAGCTGTGACCAGCTCGAAATAGTATTTGTTCAAAATATTGAATGCTTATTGATGCTTGTCAGTTTTGATTTACAAATGGGACCTGATTTTTTGGCTGTTCGTATTGATTTTAGCAATTTACTGGCAATATATTCTATCAGCCTGTCATAACCCATGATAAGAATATAATGTAATTTAAAATTACTTTTTGGAACATTTTGCTCATTCATTTGAACCTAGTGTCTCAGGAACCTGGATGGATGCATCAAATAAAGTCAATGGAAGCATATCATAAATCTGAAGTAGAGTTGACTCTCAAAAGACAAAATGAAGAAAATGAAAAAGTCGGGAAAACTTTTTTAGACCACGTACAGAGAGAGCCTTCAGGGTAATAAAATATTATCCTTTCTGTACACAGGATTTATGACACTTTTGTTTCTTCTTAATATTCAATCATCATCATCATCAAAATCATAAAACTACTGATAATGAGAAGACAATACCCAATAATAACAATGGATTATGCATGTCGTGCAGACTGTAAAATGGATACTCCTCTCTTTCATCTTTATTCCTCTCGCGTTCCTTTTGATGATACTCCACAAAATGTCACGGCAAACCTTTCTACATGCATATACCTCTCCGTTCCTTACAGGAAACAGTTTTGGCATAAAACAAGGGGCTCTACACACACATTCAGCTTATCTAGGACCCAATATACCACACAGATTAAGCTTAACATATATACGCATTTTTTGGTTGGCCTATCAATATTTACAAGTAGGTATATCTCATATTATCATGATCATGTCAGAGGATGAGGGGAAAAATGGATGGTAAGAATAGCAGGACATTTTTTTCATGAAGCTCATATTATATTGATGCATATTGCCTGAGAATTCAATGAACTTACCCAGGGCTAACTCTGGAGTCTAGCCATACAAAGATGCAATTGTGAGGTCAGTATAATGTGAGTTACTGCTCTCCCAACTAAACTGGGCAAGTTTTTGTCTACCAACAAAAAAATATATCCTAAAAGCTTTTTCACAAGGTATCTTTTTGGGATACCTTGTTTTGTACACTGAAAAAAAGTGTAGATATGTATATCAGCCAAAAAATATAGAATGATGGCAAGTTGTTGGGATTAAGAGAGTGAGTGCGAAAGGAAAACGGGACGTAACGGAGAGTTTTTCATCTTGTGTGTGAATATATGCCAGTTTGCTGGTTTGTTAGTCAGTTGCTCTCTGACTGTTGGCCAGTGAAGCAGCCACTCGGCAGCACTCACAGTGTTGTGTATAGTGTACCATAGAATAGGTTATCTTTCAAAGTAATCATATATTTTATAATATTTTTTCATGGAGATAACAATGAGTTTGTTGCTGCTGCTGCCTTACTAACTTACTACTTTTGTGTGTCCTTCTTCTTCATCGACATCATCAACAAGCAGGATCGTTGTCTCTAGAGAGTTGTGTGTTGGATGTAGTTGCCTGTGTGTTTTATCCCAATAAATAGATAATACGGGACAAGGCAGCTTTGTGTTATGTATTTCTGTCCATAACGGACAATCAACCCAAGGCACGCACGCTTGCTGCTGCCTTTTCAAATTGTTTACCAAATAATGTTAATTAGTTTACAAAAGTAATCATCGTTAGTTTTATATCGTGACATTATAATGAGCTCGAGAAAGCCGTTTGCAGATAGAAATGAAATTGTACTACCACCCACGAAGGTAAGAGTATGAAGCAGTACTGTGTATACTGCTTTGGGAAATGAAATGACAACAAATCATAATATGCTTTTACTCAAGTTATTCGCGTTTTAAAAAATGATTAAAATGATGTAAAGTGCTGCTGTGTTCAAAGTTTATGCCATGCGTCTTCTGTCATAATATATGCTGTATGAAAATTTTGATTTATGTCTCCGTGATACGCTTGCAAAAAAATATTAGCTTGGCACTTTGTGTTGTTGCCGTTGCGCTTGATGAGAAATTCTGAGGTGCAGCTTGTTTACAAACAAAACGAGTAACTTCAATTAATTGGGTTTATTAATCGCGGTGGTGGTGGTGCTATGATTTTACATGAGAATGTAAGCATGTCCTCAAATGCATAAAAATAGCGAATATATTATGCAGAAATTATTGCAAAAGTGGAAAATTAAATTATTTCCAAGTGAAATGCGCAAATATTCATTGGTATTTTGGTAGATATTTACTAATTTAGCTAATTGAGTCTCATGATTTTCTCTCTCTCTCTTGAAAAACCAGAGGGATGCTTCCCCAGAAAAAAAGGAAAGCAATCATTTTGAACCAAATGGAAGGACATTTTCCGCAGACAGTGGGTTTGTTTCGCCCGAAACAATTTGTCGACCCAAGTTGTCTGCCAATAGACGATCAAGTCCTGCAAATGAAAACAAGCCCTTTACTTCATTCAGAATAGAAGACTCTTCAGACTCATTTCATATGCCCGATGTAGGTAGCAATTTGTGCTTTTGCTTTTACTGCCGTGTTATGCTACAAAAATTGTTATATATGCTAAATGGCAACCGATCATGTTTCTAACTGTTTTTATCATGAAGTAATTTTTTGGTAATTTTTTATATTTGACATAGAATGAGCTTCCATCCAAAGCCATTTCTGACTTGTGGAACAAGCCCCTAAAATTCACGGGGCAGTTGAGTACAAAAACACCAAGACAATACACATTGTGTTCAGAAGGTAGTAACACTCCAAACCGTTGGAATGAATTACCTCCCACAAAATTGTCGTTTGACAGTTGCGAGTCTTCCGCAGACGAAACATCACCACCAGCGAATGGACGTAAGGGCGTGGGTTACCGAAGGTCTCTTAGCTATACTGAACCTGAGAGTTGTAAAAAGGTATTATTGCTAACTCGCATATATTGCATTTAAATTGCGTATTCATGTCAGTTGAACAGAATATTGAATATTAGAATTTTGACTATTATTTTAACTTGCAGGAAGCATTTCTACTACTGTCATCGGAAGGCACACCGGTGTTTCAACCAAAGCGTCACAAATTTGAAAATGACGAAAATTCTCCGTATAAGGCATACCTGGAGAAAGAGAAAATCAAGACAACCACTACTGTCATTGAAACCTCTAATGTAACAAATGTAGATGATAAAACCTCGCAAGGGTCTTCATCATTAACCCCAGAAGTTAAGAGACTTTGCTTCACACGTTCCCAATCCGAGTCTTCGCTAACACCTTGTAGTATTAAAAAAGCACTGGAGAGAAGTAAGATTTATTTGAGTACAAAAACACTTTTTGACTATTTAAATGCGTTCAAATGAGATTAACAAAAATTTTCTCTTCTAAAGTTGAAAGCAATCCCAATTTGATTGGAGATGGATCCAAATCCTACATCCTCCCTTTCAAAGTCAACGGGAAGCACCAGGATTTGAAAGAAATCACTGGTGAGACCTTGTCCGAACTGATGGAGGGAAAACTTAATAACTGTATAACCAGCTTTAAGGTGATCGATTGTCGTTATCCTTATGAATACGACGGAGGTCATATTAAAGGGGCAATCAATCTATTTACGAGAAAACAAGTTTTTGAAAACTTGATTCAACCAAAAACTTTTGAACATCGTGGTACAACTCATGAAGAAAGGAATATTCTTATATTTCATTGTGAGTTTTCATCGCAACGTGGACCGGAAATGTATGTTTGAAATCATGTCAATATAAAGTATGAATTTTAACTAATGTTGTTGCCTGGCTATAATTATAGATCATTTTGTAAATTGTTTAGGTGTCGCTACCTTCGGGACACTGACCGTGAGTCAAATTTATCTCAGTATCCATATTTGTACTATCCCGAGCTTTATGTTTTGTACGGGGGGTACAAAGCATTTTTCGAGCAATTTCCTACCTTTTGCGACCCGCAAACATACTTGCCAATGGATCATCCCAACCACCTGGAAGACTGTCGTCGTTTTAAGTCAAGGACGAAACTAGAACATCCTGTTGCATTTAATGATCGCACAAAAAAGTCGAAATCACACAACAAATTTCAACGAACCGCATCATTTGCGAAAAAGTGCAATTTTTGATAACAACTAGATGCTAAGAACAAATTT
>JAHZMV010005737.1:0-12192 GCA_027743765.1 Coecobrya sp. COE2
TTTACTGGTTGTCAGAGCTACAAAATAGTGTGTGTGCTTTACTGGTTTAATTGAGTTTTCAAAAGTAATTGAATTAATACGTTTCACTGAAAAATACGTTGCCCCCTCCTGGCCCGCAGGCTGTCTACGCCTATGGTCACAAAGGCGAAAACTGAAGCAATACACAAAGAAGGTTGTATAAGGAATATTTGGCAAGTCCAAATGCGGATAAATGGTTAATTTTGACAAGATATTGTCCTTTATTAACGGCTGTAATAGAACTCCAAAAATATTTACGCTAAAGCAAATTCTGAGGCGAAGAACTTTGTTGTGGAGATGCGCAAAAGATTCAGCGACGGGGGGATGGAAGTATGACGAATGCTTGGCCTTGGTGTTTTACCTTTATTAAAAATTCCAACGACGGTATAAATTAATGTTAAATATAGTGTTAGTCATATTAAACGTACATTAATTGAGATCTACATGCCTAACCTGGATTGGATGAGTAGCGACAGACTTTTAAACGTTTATATCCTTCATATGATGTGAGCTTTCCAGAGGCTTTTCGCTGTAGTTTGTAGAACTTTTTCTGCTTAACAAATGGTGCAAATTTAAAGTTTTCAAAATCGGTCGTTAACAATTAACAAGTAAATAAAATGCAGATCTCTATTACCGCAGGAAGAAAGTCCAAAAAGGAGTCTAAAGGTGTCAAGCAGAAAACAATCGCAGAACGTGGATGTTCTGCGAGGAGGTTGAGGAGTCGAAGACAGGTCGCAAGTTCCACAACTGCTGGGAGGAAACTGCATCGGAAATTGGAAAATCTTCGGGTGCGAAGGTCATGTTGAGCCTGAAGAAAAAAGTCGACTAAGTGCTTAGGAACGGATCCAACTCGTCCCTGTTTGTTACATTTGGTAGCTTATTAAATGCGCTACCAAACTGCTATACTCAATTTTGTTATAATTGATTTTGCTTGTAATGAAATTAATTAAAATCCATCGCCACTAGTCCTGCCCACTCTCTACGTGTGATTTGTATTATGGCATCATACTAGTTTTAGCAACATTAATCCAAATAAGTAATGCCACGTCTTTTATCGAATTCATAATATCATATCGGTTATCACTTTTCGATTTATCTTTGCTCGGAATCGCAAATATAAAAATTATCATCGATTACCATGATAATTGGCTTGTTGCTAGCTCATAAGAAATATGATTCATTCTGGAACTTCGCGACCCTACGAAAATCAAATATATCACCAAGGTATATATACATATGTGAACCTCCTATATCACTTTTCGTTTTGTTGAGTTTAATTGCTTTTATTAAATTCATTTGTCAATACGTTGAGTCCAGGATTAATAATGACTTTAGCAATATTCCGGTTTTGTATGAGGCAAAACGTGATAATCCAGAGGTGCATACTTTCTACATTAACGAATCGTGTTCTTGAGAAACAAATATGAAAATAAATACAGTATGCGGCAAATAGTAAACTTAAATCGTCTTCAACGATACTTGTAACAAAGCTTTATATACAAGAGTAAATACCGAAATAGTATAATCATTATCCCGTCAGCATTTAATGAAGACAATAGCTTTATAATCAAGCTAAAAATAACACTCATACATTAAAGTCGGTTTATTATAATTAAAACGCCATTAATAATTTTCATAAACTCTTCTGGACCAAGTAGGAAAAATCTTTGAATAAATCAAGTGACATTTAATTAAATATCGTATTTAGTTAATGCATGTTTGGTTGCATAATATTATTATAGTTAGATTTGAAAGCTTTCTTATTGTACTTCGTATTGATTTCATAACCATTATTTTACTGCGTGTGAGAACAGCTTTACAGCCGTCACATAAACAAGATTTTATTAAGAGAAGTTTTAAATGTGATTTAATGTTGATGAGTTTTTTAGCATTAACTAATTCTAAGAACTGCTAAACACACACTTTGCTTTGAAGTCATTATTTTGATTATACGACACTTCTCAAATAAAAATACCATATTTGATATAGATAATCCTGCCGACAGCAAAGCAAAAAGCGTTACAATACTTCCCTTTAGACAAAGGCTCATATGTCGTTGCTTTATTCTCAATTTTTTCAACTGATCTCCATTCATAAAATCCTCAGGATCCCTCTTCCCTTTTAGAATCCATCTGCGAGCATTAAACCTCATCCATTCATCTAGTATCCCAGAACTCTTTAAAGCTGCAAATCGTTTTGGAATATTTGGATCAACATTATTTTGGATTCTGTAACAACAGTGAATCGTAACAATATTTTCCTTGAGAATGCTAACATCGTCCGGTTCAATTCCTTTCATTTTACGAAGTTTTGCAGCTTGATACTTAATAGGTTTCAAGTTCCAAATGGTAAAATGTAAATTTGTTGATAGACTTCGTCCTATAACGTTTTTACATCTTGGTAAATTTTAGGTTTTATGAAAATCTGGATTTGAGTTTTAGGCGTAATAATATAACAATTTTAGATACATTCAATTTGGTAATCGGTAAACAAATTTAAATAATAAAATTATGTCTAGCTGATGGATATTATTCTATGTATGTTTATGGATCCGAATGATAATGCCTAAAAGTGTATCATTTTAGGAAACATTTCTAGAGCAGAAACAAATTAAAACGAAGAAGCGCAATCTCTTCTAAGAATGCTTTCATCGACATTGCATTTATATGAAACTGTTTGCAGAAAAGAAGATTATCAGGTTTAAATAATTTGATGAAGAAAATGCGAACCCATGAAATGTCAACGAATCCCACTAATTTATGTAATATTGTTCTAAAATGTACTGCCTTGCCAGTATACTTTCTTGTAGTTGATTGATTTCTAAAATGTCCTAAAATTGTATTAGCAAATATAAAACTCAGTATGTGCTCGATTTTGCAAAAATCAAACATTAAAATTATTCTATACTGGACAACGGTTAATGATATAAATTGATATTATCGCTCTCCTAGTCAATCGCCTAAGATTGGAGAGATGTTACTATGGAACTTTAAAATACTTTCAAATATGCTTTCAAAATAATGTCAAACTTTGTTTCTATTCTGGGACATTGTGCCATAAATTATGTGAAACATTCATAATATTGTTTTGTTTATGTGATGGAAACTACTGTATGCAGGAATGTAGGCTGAAGATGTTTCATATTTTACTTTACATCGAAATAATTTGAACAGTTTTAATTATATTGTTATTGTTGTTTTAAGAAACTCCTATTGTCTCAATACTGGGTAATCAAAACGCAGACTGCAATTTGGGAGGAGAATCCAGGGGTAAACTTTGGAATGACTTTCCTTCTACACTATCTATTTTATTGTAATCCACAGTTTTGACAACTCTTCAAAACAGTAGCCTTATGTCTGCGTTGAAATCTCACAACTGGACTACTACGAAGGAAGAGTCAATTGAGAAAATGGGAGGATTATTGAAACAGAAGATTGTACACAGTTGGAAAGTAGTTCAAAGAGCAATAATAAAAACGCGATTGCACCAAAAACCAGTTTTTGAAAATGTTGCTACTCTTCCCAGTTCAACGAATGTATTGTCATGAAAGAGCACAAGTACATTTGTTAGTTTAATCTGTGCACTTCTTCTGCAAGGCTGTATTGCTTGGAAATATTTTGAAGAAGGTTTGCCCATTAAAATTATGAACCTATGGCAACTTTAGACTTGAAAGTCACCAAATTTAGAAAAAACAAATCACAAAATTAAACTAGGTACAATCAAATTGTTTTATTCTTCAAGTATTTAGTTTCCGCAAAATGAATACATTATCATACATCGACTACAATACTTAGAAAATAAAAGATGTAAATACAAAGGTTGTATTAACACTATCAACTTATAAAAGCAAATCTCTGAACGTGATGTATTTAAAAATAGTTCAATACAAAGATAAACAGGATGTTCAAAAAGTAACATTATTTTTATGAAAATCGTTCAGAAATAAAATAAGAGCCAAGCCGTCCAAACAAATAATTTGTACATGCATAACCTTGTATTAATTTAAACACATGTAAAATTAATAAAGTAGCTAAGGGTCTAGAGATTCATATCAAAAGAGTAGTCCTTTTTGAAACATAATTTAACAGTATTTAAAAACTGTCTTTCCAAAATTAAATAGTAAAATGAAATCAAAACTTGCCCCTTACTGTTTAAATATAGTATCGGATAATCGTTTTAAACACAATATTTTCATTTAAAATGGACACCTCAATAAGCTTTAAAAAATTCAGTTTTGCTATTTCAGTAATTATTAAAATAAAACACTTTTGCGCGCAACAATGCCCATCCATAAATTTTCTTAATCAAAACAATTGAATTCGTCAAAATCAGTATACTGTTAAGTTTCAGTTTGTTTGCAAAACAAGCACGTCTCATTTCTGCATAGACAATACTTATATAAACCAAATACATTTAACAGTTTGCGTAGGGGGATATGTGGATACATACAACAATTTAATGTAATATCATTCCATGACAACTTAATAATTACTTACTTACTTAAAAATCCAAACATATTATTGAGATTACAATACTAAACTATACACAAATACATTTTGTCATAACGTATTATTTTAATTGATGTCAATTTACTCGGTAATCTTGACCAGCAATAAATTTTACACATACTCCATCAGTTTTAAATATTAATCGATATGATCAACTCAATCAATTCTCTGTACATAAAAGTCTACTAGCAGTTTACTTAAATGAAGTTAACATTCCTAATTATTTATAACAAAATTTTAACATACATTACAATGCAGAAAATATTCTACCTACGTAATCTGTTAAATATTTCATCAGATAATCAACATTTGTTTACGACAACTCTATAAACTAATCAAAATTATGTAAATAAGCAATGTTTACTAATTAAACAAACCCACAATGTTTAATTTCCTTGTATAATTTAAAACCAAAGATAACTGATCTTACAACCAGGAATGCTGAATAAATTAATTTATACCTTGAATTATTTTTAAATTGCAAGAAAAATTATACAATCCTATACATATTTACATATTGGAAATATACTTTAACCATCAAAGACAATTACATTTTGCCATGAGATATAACATGATTACCAGGTACAATGATTTAATAGAATTAGCCAACACGTTTTTGACAAGATAAGATCAGAAGGTAAGATATGTTGCCCTTTAAATATTACTTCAATAATGCATAAATTCCAATTTAGATAGTTATATATTTTTCCGGACATACATAGCAGTAGTTTGCTATTTTACATCTTAGCATGAAGCAAAACCCAATTAAAACTAAAATCATCAATTCTTCATCGCAAAACATTTTTATACTGAACTTATTAAATTTTTCGTCTTTAATCTACCAACGATTTCTACCAGCCTATTCACTTATAAAAACAAAATTAGTAAAAGACAACATCTTTAGAGACAAAAGAAATATTTGGAACTGACTTATCTCATTTTCATTGTTCGACTACATTGTATATTCTAAATCGATAAATATAATCAGAATGCAGTTGTCAACCATATTTTACAACTGCACGGTTTACATTCTAAACCAAAACCAAAAAAAATGTTAGCAAACAAAACTACAACCTTGGGTTTTGGTGGCGATTTGTAAATACAGTCACATACAAAACTGATAACTAATTCACAATTCCTAAGTAGTTGATAGAAACTTCGTGGGGTGCTAACTAAGTTATTGCCAAAATCGAGTTCTAGAAATATTTGTATAACTTAGAAAGCTTTTGTAAGCTAAGTTTTTAATATTAATGTAGTATTTATCGATCATAACCGTAATTATCTACCGATTAATTATTTAATTGAACTTGATGAGATATTAATAATATGATGGATTTACTTCAGGATATCAGAGAAGCGTTTCCGACTGATGACTGTAATGTAGTTGCCTTTCATGGGATGGGATGTTTATTGTCTGTCAGTTGAACGCGACGGCTGCAACACATTTCCAATTTTTGTATTTGATGATCCCTCCTGAAAAGAAATCGCTGCGTCCCATTGCCAGAATTTTGTTCGCTGTAAATTCATGAGAAAGATAAAAATAAAATGTTGGTTTGTTTTTTTTCTGTTTTTTTCAATCAAACATTTATGAACTGATAGATAGTGTCTATAGACATATTGAAACTATATAACTTAATATTTTATTTGAAATGTGTGACAAATGTTACTTTTCAGCAAATTACCTTAATATCTACAACGATATAACTGGACTCATCTTTGTGCCTGTTCAGTGAGCAGTGTACATGTGACCTAAGAGAATCCAGATGAAATCCTGAGCCGTGTTGCTCTACAAAAAGACAGAAATTACTTTCATTTAAATGACCACAGGTTAAAGTTCAGCTTATAGCAAAGTATAAAACGTTCCAAAAATAGTTAAAGTTACAATCAGCAAAGAAATATTCAAATTCACACGGCAATTTAATAATACTTACCCGTAAATAGAAATAGTAAATATTCTACAAGTGTACTGCAAACAATTTTCTGGAGATTTAGGAAATACAAGCGACTTTCTTCTTCATTTTTTTCACAAACAAAAATATTAGATAAAGTTACATGGCAGATGAATGCTTGTGTGGCCTTGTTGAACGATGAAAGAGGAATGAGTCTGGTATCGTTGATAAACATCCTTTAATTTTTTCCATACATTTAACAGAAACAAGGATTGACAATTGAAAGAAGCAAAAAATATTCCATTCATTCGTAACAAGAAGAAAGGTATGTTGGAAGATATGCATTTGTATTTTAATATCATAGTATTGTTGGCGTTTCTTCTAGCCTTTTACTTAAGCAGGAGTAGGTAGTTATTCAAGTAATCCTCTGTACTCCTCTTTTGTGTAAGAAAGGAGTATCGCATTTTCTTAGAATTACTTCGAAATCCATTTAAAATAAAACTATAATCCTTTATATTCACTCAATGTTTTGAGACAGAAACCAGTGAAGTGTCAACAGACCAGCTTCTGTGTTTAAACGATTATCGAGGTCAGAAGAGCCAGAATTGTCTGGCCGAATCCTTAGGCTTAGTAAGGTTTCATCCAACTGATTCAAGCATCTGTGAATGTACTCAGCATATCTACATTTACATGTTGTGTACCAATGTATCTGTGTTGAAAAATAATGCAATGCTATTTATTTTGAACGATCGCTTAAATTATTCTTCTACAAGAACCTTATATATAATGGAAGCTTTCATTGTTACGTTGAGTGATAGAAAAGCAGTTTTGTATAATTCTTACCAATCCACCTAGGAAACCAAAACATTTCTTCTATCATTGTACTTATGATGATTTGTAACTGCAAACGTTTACATTTGCTAGTAATTTATCATTTACGAAACCGTAAAAGTCTCTGCTATTTAGAGTTATGAAATTCCAAATGTTAAAATTTTGAGTTGATGATGAGCCTTATGAGTTCATGATATGATTTGTGTTTGTGGCGTCATAGCGTGCTTTTTCGAAAACCATTATTGATGTTAATGCAAAAATACAAAAAGTAATACAAAAAGAAGCATGAAGTAAAAAGCAGCATGAATAATACAAAAAGCAATTTTGAATCATGATGATTGAATGTAAATAGGCTACTGGTCTGTTTAAATAAATTGTTTTTAGACCTAATTTAGGACTGTTTATGGAAAGATTTTACAGACAAAAATGTGAGATGCACAGCAGTATAAGTTGCAACATTTGTTAACTGGATTGACTATCAGGTATACTTTCAACTGACATGAAAATAGAAAACGGATTAAATTTGCTATTTATTGCAGCAGCTGACAAATGTTTGCGTCATCTAGGTTAACTGAAAAATGTACATTGAAAATACCGTAGATGTATTTTAATTCCTAGCAAATGGGAGTTCAGTACTTGCAATTGTGTCTTACAATTCTGTAACAAAAATTTGCAAGATCATCCACCAATGTAGGAAACGTTAGTAGTATCCAACCGGTTCGGTTCGGTTTAGCTCTCAGTGTGACAATATTAAAATATAGGTGCAATGTTTAGACAACATGAAATTAACTATGGAGCCATGGCGGTTGGGTGGACGATGCTGTAAAATTAATACTTCAACCACAAAGTAAATTTCAAGCTTTATTAATAAAATAAATATTGCAACGCTTTGTAGAATTGTTCAACAAAATTATTATGGTTTCATTTTATTATAACACAAAATAAAAATCCAGTCCAAAAAGTCAGCAATATGAAACTATCTAAGCCGCCTAGAACCGACCAACATGAAATAGGAATCATTACTACAAAATTCAATTTTGATACTGGTCAGTTTAACAAATTTGGTTCTCAATTCTCAACAAATTAATTTTTAGAAAATGAATACATTTTCATATTGTAAAATTTTTGCAATTGTAAAAAATATTGTAAAGATATTCGTCAAAACCAGAGGTAAATAATGGTGGTGTAGACTCTGATGTTCTTAGTAACGCGTTTAGCAACACCACAAAAGGGAATATTTAAAAACAAACAAATTTTCTAGTATTTTAGTATTTAGCATTAACATACCTTGCAAATCTATTTCCGTGACCTTGGCCCATTATTTTGACCTTGTATAAGCGTACTTAATCTATACAGAAATACCTGTGGCAATATGGACTTTTCTTTGTTTAGAGTATTTAAAACATAACATTTTCTGTCGGTTTGAAGCAAAGTATCCATACATTTATGTATATATATCAATCGCAGTCAACATTCTATATAAAGGAAAAATCGTTCTCCCAATTAAATGTTTTGGAGAATATATTGTTTGATAATCATTCAATGCACTTCTTATAATTACTTACATTTTTATATAAGACAAAACATGAATAACATTGAGATGCGAAATGAACAAACAAGTACATTTTGTCAGTACATATTAATTTAAAATTAATTACTTCCGTATTATATAAATTTAATTGGAAGAGAATTCAATAAATCAATTTTCAAATTCATTTGTAGCATCATTGACCATTGTTGTTTATTATATGTACACAAGGAATTTAAATGAATTGTTTGTTCGCATAACACGTACGTCAACGTCAAAGTTAAAATTATATATAGCGATAATTTACGTAAAACATCCGCACATAGTCTACGTTTACATTAAAGGGTAATAACTAATTTACGAACTACTAAGATAAATTGCCTTTCCTAATAAAACCTAAAAACAAATATTGTATCTGAAATTATATTTAATCTAATGTAAGTATATAATTTATTTATAGGTTGTCTACGAACAAATGCAAACCTTTTGAACGAACAAAACCAAACTGCAATACGGTGACTATGGAATACCAAAAGTTGTATCAATTTTCGAAAAAAGAATTTTCAAGATTCAAATTCATAAACATCTGACGGATATAATGAAGCTATTAATATATTTTGTCAACCAAACTTTACAAGATATATCAGCAAGTGGCCGAATCACATTGATTGCACATGTAAAATCCTAATCAAAATAATACGTCAATTTTTCACGAAACCACGTTTTTTCTACAATGCTACATAAGTTTCCACATTATAACATTATGCAACATTCCAGCTACAATACATATACTTCACCATAGGATCATGTCTTGCAATTCGAGATAGTGTATTGTCATTATAAGCCAATACACTGACACAGTAAATATAATATGGCGAATATAACAGATTTAGCAATTTGAAAGCCCACTTTATAAATTAAACATCACTTCATATCAAAGTGAATGTAGAAATAAACAAACCAAACCACTACCTTGGATTTGGTAGGGGGGTTGAACCATATACCAAAACCGAGAATACAATATTAGCGACAACTTAAATGCCAAAAAAAGAAAACTTTACACCAAGTAATTTTTAAATCTTTGAGTCACTAGTGCTTGGTCTAAATAAAATGGCTATCTGCTTCAAAACAAAATAATTATTGAAGTAATTGAAAGCACATAGTCGGAAAGTAGTTTAAATTGTACTGGCTTTAATATGATAACATTTATACAGCCTGTTATTTTTAATTCCTGTGATGGGCTTAGCCCAATGGGAAAATATGTAGGTTTCAGCTTCAGGTAATACGTCAAAACTTGAATCAATTGCTTGACGATTTATGTAAGTGGATTTAAAAAAAAGAATGAAACCTGTTAGTTGAACCTGTGCTAGAAAACGCATAGATTCTTCAGAAACTGTTAGCAAGGGGCCGATTTTGCCGTAAAATTTACAAACATAAAATTATGGAAGTTGACAGTTTGAAAACTGAATTCAGTCAAGAATTGTGTTCAATATTACCCCCTATCTTTCTTCTTCTTCTTCTTAGTTCTTATTCATAGTTCTTAGTTCATCAAGCATGTAACTCGATGTAAAATGTAGTGTCTTAATTTTTTTGAACATATTTCACTTCAAACGCTATTTCATTGTACTTGCCGAATTGTGTGGGGAATTATCCCCGGTATTTGCTTCCACCTACAAGACCAGCAGCGTAGTAAAATTGCAGAAGAGGCAAAATTCAACCCTACTTAATATTGTAACAAAATTAGCACAAAACAAAATTATTTTACAAATGTTTCTAGTGTACTTCAGAAGTGTATGTATATCTTATATAAACGTGTATATGAACTTGAGGTTATAATGCTCACAAAGGCATATATGAACACAGATGGGGTATACAACAAAAATCTTCTCTAAACATGCATATCAAATAAATGTTTGTATTGACAATGCCTTGTCAATTAGCAAACTGTGTATACCGAAACTCATATCGAAATACAGTTTAAGCAAAAATCTAAAATTCGAACGAAAATTCATACCAAACTGATAAATAATTCTAACCTTAAAATATTATTGCCAGAAAATCAAAAATTAATATATTTGGAAAACCACTGCCAATTACATTATGACATTAATTTCTAGTAACATTATGAGTCTAATGGATGTGTGACGCTTTTCAAAATTAATTAATACCTGTACTTCCATTCAGTAATCAAATATGTCGGGAATGGACTCCGCTCGGCAATACCAGATAGAAGTCTCATACATTTTCAAAAAAGTTCAGTGGGAATTTTTATAAGTGTCAAAAGAACCTAAAAAGAAGCTGTAAAACAAATACAAACGGACTCGAATACATTGGCTACGCAATGTACAAAGTTATATCAATTTTTCACAGACTTCTTTCAAATTCAGATTTAATTTCATGAAAATCTGACGAAGCTAAGGCAGTTATTTATATATTTTGTCAATCAGTTTTATAAGATATGTCAGCAAGTGGACGGTTAAGACTGATTGCACCAAAAATCTTAATCAAAATAATACATCAATTTTTCACGGAACCACTAACCACATTTTTTCTTCTGCGCTACCTATTATTCCACATTATAACATTTTGCAGCAGTCCAGCAACAAAACATATTTTTCTCAACTCCCTAATTATGCTAAAAGGCCTAGAGTGTTATTTTTGTATGCCCATATACTGAAGGAGTAAATATAATAAGTGGAATCTAACAGATTTAACAATTTATAAGATAAGATTATAAATTAAAAGTAATGGTTCGTATGGAAAGAAATATAGAAATCGACAAACTAGACCACTGCCTGGGATTTTGTTGGGGTGAGGTCTAATCATACATCAAAAGCAATAATTTTTTTTATTGATAACCTTATTGCCACCAAAAATTATCACCAAGTAATTTGCAATCTTTGAATCACTCGTGCCAGTTTTAAATAAAATGATTATCCCTTTCAGAACAAAATATTCTCACACATTCGAAAAGTAGTTTAAATTTTACTCGTTTTAACTTGATTATACCTGATTTAGGAGGATATTCTTTTAATTCTTGTGATGGGCACAGCCAATGCGAAAAGATATGGGTTCTAGCTTCAGGTAATACGTCGAAACTTACACCATTACTTGAAGGGTTCATTGCAGTTTAAAAAAGATAATGAAACATGTTACTAGTTGAAGTTGTGCTGGAAAACTACTAGATTTTGAAACTGTTTGCTGGAAGCCGTTTTTGCCCACAAAATTTACAAACAAGATTATGAAAGTTGACAATTCGAAAACTCTACTCAACAGAAAATCAATATTAAACCCAAACAAATTACTGTAAAATGACGCTGATAAATTTGGTTTGTATTGTTCAAGAATTTGTTATCAGCAAACTGAATACATTTTCATACTTTGCAATTATTAAGCATACACAAACACTTCGATGTAC
>JAHZMV010005738.1:0-10923 GCA_027743765.1 Coecobrya sp. COE2
GTTTCAACAAATGACTGTACAATATTAACAGCTACTTGGACATGACAAAAAAATACACTTGGTATTTTTGATGTGGCTTGTATATGGGCATGTGTTCACCGCGGCAATGATGACGATAGTAACACTATATGGCGTAGTGTATCATCTAAGGAGCAAAATAATTTTGTTTATCATTAGTTTTTGCTGTATTGTCATCAATCACAAGTCTCACAAGGTAATTAATAATGAATCACAAACCAGAGAATATTGCTGAGTTTAAAATGAAAATTTCCATTTACATAGATAATGCCAATATCTGAAGACATTACTCATGTATTACATGCATCGGTTTCTTGGGCCGTCCTTTGGTGTTTTAGTTTTTGTTTGGACTGCTGGAAGAATGAAGAGGGGAAGCCATTTATGATTGATGACTATTTGGACTACATTTTTTACCCGCCCGTACTAATTTTTGGACCGTTTCTGTCATACAAGACTTTTATCAGGTTTTTAAACTAATGAGCTTACATTATAAAAAATCGGAATGCCTAATATGGTGATGTATTTGCTGAATCGAAAGGACAAAGTCTCGCAGAAATAATAATATAATAGCAGACACGTTGAAGATAGGGATGGTAGCAGCTTGCATTGAAATACTGTCTTTTATACTGCCGTTTCGAACAATGTCAATTTATATAGATGTACATGACAGAGTGAGCACGTGGTGCATATGTGGATGTCTGTTTTGGAATGGTGGGTAAAAAATAGTTCAGCTTATATTAATAATCCGTTCGTACAGTAATGTCTTCCTTTTATAGGTTTATACTATTTTTTAAAGTACCTAGTTTTGTATGGGGTGGCGTCAATTTTAATGAAAGTAGACGGAATTAAGACCCACCCATTGCCTTGCTGCGTTGGCCATATTTATCGGTAAGCATGGAAGGCAAAGTGGTAATGATATGAAATGGTTTGTCGGTAGGTGTCATAATAACTAATATGTTACAGATATACAACTCTTTGGCGTCATTTTGATGTTGCGATTATGCTTTTCATGAAGAGGTAGCACGTATTAACTTTACATTTTCGTATAAAAGGCACAAATAATGTTTCTCTAAACAAACAGGTACATTTATGAACCGATTCAACAAGAGATTCAAGAAAGCAAAGCTTCCCAAATTTTTGTGAACACACTACCGAGAATTTCGTGCTTTATATTTGTGGCTGTTTGGCATGGACTATCTTACGAAACTACAGTGTGGACTTTAATTAATTGGGCCGTGTCGATTCTGGAGAAGACGGATACAAGTCTACAGCATATGCTTTTGAATGAGGTTCATACAGCTTTTGTAAACGAGGACATTTATTTTCTTAAGTTTTGAATAGTAAAATTGATTTCTTGTCGTGTAGCACGTGAAAATGGTGTACAATGAAGTTGTAAGACCAATACTATTTGTACCAATAACGGCTATTTCAATTTTGAATAACTCAATAAGGTGTTCGAATTTTAGCCGCACAATTTCATTTATGCGGTCATTATGGAAGAATGGTGAGTGTATTGTTTTTATTTCATGAATTCCCTAAATGAGGTTAGTAATTTTTCTGAAACAGGTAAATGGTGGCAGATCGCCGCGAGTTTGTACTTCGGTGTGCAAGTTGGGATTGGAGTAGAAAAAATGGCCTTAAAAAAATTTAATAACGTCTAAAGCGGTATTATTTGATGCGAAAATGTTAGAAACGATATGCAATGCATCACAATCATGAAAATAAAATGATACCTTATTTGAAAAAGAAATGTCTGATGGCAGCTAGAATTTTATTATTTCACTCAATGCGTACTTTATAAAGACACATTTGACTATTTTGACACTACATTCTTGGTTGGTTTACTACATTCATTCTACTTTAATATATTTTATGTACTAGATTGTGTGGGGACTTCCTTCAGTAAAGGTTAAAATCGTGTTGTATGACGGTAATCACAATCTGATTCGTTTGAGGAAACAGAATGCTTTCGGGATTTGACAGAAATCATAGGAGCTACAGGCTTATCATGCATTTCGTAATTTTCAATCTTCGAATTTAAATTCATTCGTTTGGCTTCTATTTCAACTGTGTCCCAAAACGCCGTTTTTATGAAAGTCCATACACAAAAAAATATTTGCGGTACTACTCCAATTATGGTGAATGCAAGTATTATAATTAATAATATATAAGCATCATCAGGTAGATTACATTTATGATTGTTGGAAGCGGCCGCCCCAGGCATAGAGTTAGTCAATTGATACAGAAGTCCCCCCATAGTGTGTATACGAAAAAAGGAGTAAGCAAGAAGGGTTGACTGAACAAAGTTCCACATAACAGAATAAATATTAACTTTAGTGGTTACCAAACCATTGTCTTCTTTATTGGGTTGATTCTGGATGAGGCGATAACGAGGTGCGTCCATTTCACCATCGGTGAAATGTACAATATCTTTACTTGTAATGAAGTGGGCTGGCAGTATTGTTTCTATTTTGAGGACATCTGTGGGATCGCAGACATCTTTTGTTGATCTTCCTATCAGCTTCCCATCCAACCTTAATGAGCATGAGCAAGGAGTTTTGATTAAGAGGGCCCCATATTCCACCAGTTCTGTAATGGTCCTGTTCTCCATGGGACATTCAACCGTGAGTGTGTTCGCTTGAATATGAGTTCCTACGAAAATGGAGTCAGAAACTTTGGCGACCTCAGGTGGACTGTGACTGGAACAGCTTATTGGACAGGCTGCCTTAATTTCTTCTGTGGCTCCACCTATGGTGGTGTATGACAGATAACATGGTCTATACACTAACAAAAAGTGGAATGAAATAGTACCTAATTAAATGTCAAAATTACCTCCAAGGATCACACTGACGCAGCTGGAAGTAATGTCATCAGCAGTGGAAGCTGGTACCTTACATTGTTTTTTTGTTACCGGATCACAGTTAGCATCGTCAACAGCGGTAACAGGATAGACGAAACCAGTCCGTTTGTTGGTAACGACAAAAGATCCATCAATTTGTAAAACGCACGTTTGTTTTTGCCAAGCAAACTGTAGCGGCCGTACCTACAACGATAAACGATTGCGATGAATTAAACCATATTAATTTTATGAAAATTAGTGTTGAAATTAAGTTACCTCATAGAGCTGCAAAATAGCACCTCGTTGTCGCAAGGGAATGGTTAACCTTATTGTTCCTCCATCGTCATCATAAAGACACGTACACATATCACTCAGTGTGTAATATAGGCCCGACTTCTGCTTAGGGATGGCAAACTCAATGTCTTCAGCAAGAGATTCCTCCAATTTTGCCAGCGTCTGGAGGAGCAGACTCGGCGGAACATAGACAAGCGGGAGCTCCTTCGATCTGCAGGTCTATTATGTGAGGTATATTATTGTAATTATAGTTTAATATGAATGATAAATGGTGAGGCAATAAAAACTTACGGTAAACGCGTTTATCTGTACAATGTAGAGAATGGAAGTAAAGAGTAGACTTGTGGTGTCTGCCAATACTCGCTGTGTCTGCGTGTAACCCTCCTGCATTACTGATATATCCATACGATGACGTCTGACTTCTTCATCAATGAAGTTTGTAAGGTTTTTTAAATCATTATTGTCGTTGGTAATGTCAGCAAATTTTTCTTTAGCAAAACTTTCAAACTCGGAGGTTTTCCTAACTACTTCAGCAAATGCCTGGCGGTCCACTGGCATGTAAGCTTTCATGCTTGATAAAATATTTAGTATTTTGTCTTTGCTTACAAACAGGTTTCCAAACACACTGAAAAGGTCATCAATTCCAAAAAGCGCAGCTATTCCTGTTATTCCTTTAATGGTTTGCTGGACAAAAGGAGACCTAACCGTCCTTTGAGACCTACTATCATCGTTGTTATTTACCTTTCTTAGATTAAGGCGTTGTCTAAGAAGTTTATACCAAACCGTACCAGCAGCGAGCACGAATTTTTCTGAGGGCCCATTCACCTTGTCTGAAACATCTTCATTAGTTGAGTCGATGCCTTGAGAAATTTCTTCTTCAATATCCGTTTCACTTAGTCCGGATTTTGTCAGCATCCTGTTCATCAAAGACAACAGCAATAATGAGTCCGTATTGATGTCATTTAGCTTCTCCGTCACAGAGCATGCTTCAGTGTAAGGTCTCTCCACACAGTTGGTAGAAACTAGAGTCGGAAGATCCGGAAGATCTGTAACCACACAGACAGACTTTCTATAGCCAATATGTCATTTTAATTGTTTCGTCATTTTATCAAAATATAGCTTAAAGGCATACCAGGAATAAAAAACGTCACGGCTTGCTCCTCTGTGTATAGTGTGACGCCGGGAACAAGTTCCACCATCATGCCCTTACTAACCACAACGTCCAGCTCGACATCCTGATCGCAGAGTGCCCCAGACCTGTAGATGAATTTGTCATAACAGTTAACGTTGTATTTGTTCATAGTAACAGGATATTGCTTTTTCACTTACCAAAATAAGGCCAGAAATATTACAAGGTTTTTCCACATAGTTTCCACAGTTGACACTTTCTAAAGTTTATGGTGCAACTCCTTCAAAAAGCTTTTACTGAATGGTTTTGAAAAGGTATTCGAGATCATTTATATAGTAATACCAACTTCAGGTGATGGCAAAAGTCAACCTCAATAAAGTTAAAAGATATAAAATAACGGCAGCACCAGATGTCAAGAAAAGTCTTGCAACATTATTTCTTTATTTCTATAAAAATTGCACAAGATTTGATATAGAAGCAATTTGTCACAAGCTTATCAAAACGTTTAATAAGATTTTGATAAAGGTTAACATAATCACAAATGCAATTAACCCGAAGCAGTAATGTCACAAGTAATAATTATCAGCCCATTTAAATTGTCAGATTTATAGCTACTCAGAATTGAAAGTTGCTTGTTTTCAGTCATTACAGACAAACAGTTTCTTTTACAAGCCAAACTGATGTAATCAATAGTTTTGATAACTTTTCTATCTTTTTAGGAGTCGTAGCCAAATCATCGAATCTGAATCTGATCCCATCGTAACAGATAGTTGCTGTCAGGTGGGGAGTACTACTGCCTTCAGTGCAAATTGTTGTATACGCGTAGACCCTGTAAACGTCTCCTTTAATTGTTTGGGACATTGGGATTGAGGCTTCAGTTGTATTTTCCTTATTATCCCCATTTAAAGCATACATGATAAAAGGATGTGTGAACAACTTCTCATATCCAACATGTAGGTTTTCCCGACATACTGAACAACGAGAATGTTCTATTTTGAAGTCATTAATTGTTTTTAGCATGTCATCTACCGATCTAGCATACAAATCTAACATAGTAAAATGCGATGCGCCTAAATCAACATCTTCTTCTCGAGTTAATAGCTGACGAACGTTCCCAAACTGGGGACAGTTTTCATTTTTACAAATGGAAATTTTTGACATTGGGAACCATTGATCAATCCCAGCAAAACCGGCCTCACGTTCACTGTTCATCATGTCGCTTTTAATTTCCTTCAACATTAGGACATTTAAAAGCCATACCTTGTTACCTTCGTTGAAATCATTGCCATCCATATGCTCCAAACAAATATTAACGTTCTTGTCTTTTGTAGTACGGTCAGCTTTCTGGCGTAATAACTCTTGAAAATCTTGGCTTTTTCGGTACAAGAATAGAAGGATGTTCAACGTTGTGTCGATGTTGCAGGTATGAACTAACCTGACGTTAAATCCGTCCACAATAATCGCTGCACCGTAAGGAACTATAGGTACATCTAGTTTCAGCAGTTTTGTTATTTGTGAAGCGGTTTTTGGCCGTGTCTTTCTGAAGGTGTCCTTGAAAGATTCTGGACTTAATTTCTCCTCTTTCATCATCCGTTTCTGAGAGTTAGCCTGTGAGCTTCCTGTAAAAAAGATGATACTAAATGTCGTACTACTGTAATTCTCATCAATTGCATTGTAGCTATTTTGCTGCCCAAGTGTATTGGTATGCACCATTAAAAATATTATATTCATTAAATAATGGATTTAGAAATTAGCAATGCAGGACATACCGTTGTTGTTGCTAGCGGATGCAAGATTTGAGGTGTGAAGTCCCTCGGCCTGAGAAGGTTTCGAATCATTATTTTTGGCGGCATTTGAAGTGGTCTGTGACTTTGGATTGCTTTTGTTAGTGTATCCCTCAAATTCATACTCCTTACAAACACCTGAAATTCAAATTATACGTTGGTTATTAAGCTAACATTTTGCGTTAAACGCATAAAGTATTTTCAATTGTACCTTGTACAAAATCAAACTGTCTCCTAAAAAATCGTGACAGACGATGTCGTGATTGACCCTCATGAATATTATTTTTGAGAAGATTGTGATATCCCTCTGTTGATAATATAAATTAGAGCATGATTATTTTTGTACCTCGAGATATTTTTACGTTTTATACTTTTTCAGTACCAATAACGTTCGTTGTATCTTCAGATGATGAAACCGATAGAAAATGAAAAACAGCATGTGAAATTATCGGGAAATACGGAAGAACGGTGACCTTCAGGTATTCCAAAAAAAGTGTACTATGATATCGGTTTCTGGGGTCGTCTTCCGAAGCATTTTTAATTGCTTCCTTATTAGTTTCAATTGCGTCATTTATAATGTGACCACAATATTCTCCAAAAGGACTCTTCCTCCAAAATGGATCAGTTGCATTCCAAGTCTCCGTTGGTTGGAAATGCCCCAAGGCCTTTCACCTTAATTTTTTTTCATTTTAAAAATGTTTGCTTTGCATAACGGAAATACAATTGCACGAAGTAAAATTAGTACCTTCACGAGATGTTGCTTTCTGGAGATCCATTTCAGCGTCCATAACCTCGTCGTTGTAAAATTCAAACGAGCAGAGCGAGGCAATGTTTTTTACCATCTTATCTAATGACCACAGATCCTTTGCTCTTAACAACCTTGCCGTCCAGCATTGGATGACCACTTCCACGTCACTTCCAGAAGCACCAAAATATTTGTGAATGTGTTTTTTATTGCACGCGATACATGAAACCGACACACATGAATAGCAAAAAAATCGTCTATTTTTTCCTGATTCATTTTCTTCCAAAATCTCGTCATTGTTTCTGATACTGAGCAGTTGTTGAAGAGTAAGTTCACAGCCGCTATCATTGCAGGTGAGAAGTCAACCTACAACATTGGAAGTGCCATTTTACCGTGACAACAGCCAACATTTTAGATAATAAACAGTGATTGTACTCAATATACCTCTATTTTGGTCACCCCAAAATGTTTGCGTTTAAGTTGAGCCACCTGTCGAACATTGGAAATGGTTGATTTGTTTTAATCATAAGAATATAAATAGGTAGCAAATTAAAGCATCAAAATAATAGCAAAAGTAAATCAAGTAGACTGATTGATTGGTTACTTATAGAAAAAATGATGAAGGCCATAATGCAAATTGCTCACGGATCCGTCGGTCAAAACAAATTCACATAGCACTAATGGTGTCCCATGTGAGGGGGATCTTTTTACAAGGGTGTAGAGGACGCCTTCCTTTTCTTCATATGGCTTTCCAAGCCTGTAGAATAAAGCTCCCGTTCCGTCAAATTGCAATGTTACTTCCTTCTCACGAAGTACACACTGCTTAAACAAGTCTAACTGCTTACGAGTGTAAGCAATTAGTAGTAAAGGTCGCACCGAAAAAATTCTAATGTAGCCAGGTATTTTAGTGTCCGGATGTGATTTTGCAAATTCATCCTGGGACAAAAGTACGTCTTTCACAACATCGCTGTGTTTATCATCTTTTGCTTTGCCCTTCAGAAAAATAATAATTTAATGATTCATTTCAAACGAAAACAATTTCCAGAAACAGTTACCTACTTTTGTTCGGATCCTTTGAAAAGCCCCTAAGGTTGCTACTTCATTGTAATTGCCTGCCCTGAGCGCTTCCTCATCAGCATTTTTAAAGCGAAGATTGCGTTCATTTGCGGCATGCCGTACCTTCAAGTTTTCTGCAGCCTCAGACTTTTTGGACCCATGTAATCTTCTGTATTTGACACTCTCCCCAGAATGTAATATTTCGCCCTTATTCAACCTTTACAAAATGTCATTGGGTATACTGAGGAAGTACGAGACATGCGTCAGAGTTTTAGAAGTGTTATAGATTCATACCGTACGTCTACTTGCATGTCTCTACCGGAAACCGGAGTTGATGGAACACTAAATCTCCAAACAGCGCTACAGCCATCAAGTTTGCAATGGCCATAACATCGTAAAAAATTACCGTACGTTGCATTTCCGCTTATCGCCTTATCGCGAAATCGCAATACACAGCCCTTTTGTACGCGGTTGAAATAATCGTTGAAGTTGTTACAATAGTCCATTTCACATTTCCATGACGCCTCTGGAAGAGATTTTTTGCCGTACTTATGAATCTTTACAGTTTTCTTTAAATACTTCTCCCACTCTGAGTTTGGTATCATGAATGAAAAAGATGTCTGAGCAACTCTTGTCATTCCTTTCCTGAAACATTTAGTAAATATCAAATTAGTACATGGTACTCTGACCAATAAAACTAAACATAACAAACTTACTGTTTATCATCATTGTCACTGCCAGTGCTTTCAACATCATCATCAGTCTGTTCCGAGTCATAATGCTTCGGTTTCGCATCTGATGACTTTTTCTCAACTTGTCTTTTGTCGCCAGTCCTGCCTTCGTCTTGAGAGACATCCACCCAATCGTCTGAAAATTAAAAACATTGTAAATCTAAATAAAAATAAATGGCTTTCAAGTAGCTAATATTGTTGAAACAGTAAAAACGAAAACTAACCATTCGTAGATGCTGTTTTAATGGGTTGACCAACCCTTTTTTCAACCAAGGCTTCAATCTCTGTGACGAAAAAATAGCAACTTTTTTATACTTTATTCACAACTAGTTTGAGCTTTATTTTATTTTATCTTACTTTTACGTGAAGAATTTCCAGATCTACGGTTCGTCAATGATAATCTTGATGATCTGTGTGAACTTTGGGACGTCTTCGGTGTTGAGGTCATCTGTGGTGTTGCATTTTTCGTTGGGCTCCGACGCCAACTTTGAACTTCTTGTTTTTTTGGAGTTGGGATACCAGCAGATTCGTTATTGTAGTTACTGTCGGAAATTTAAAGAAACAGCCACATATAAAATCATTAATTCATAGTAGTTACAACGTTAATTTTAATTAAAATCAGTAACCTGTCATCATCTGCTGTCGGATTCCTGATTGGAGAAATGCAAAGTTTAGACGAAGCACCATCGTTATTTTCATTTTGATCGTCATATGCATTGCCAACATCTTCGGGATTGTCATCATTTGTATCCGATAAACTCCATACAGGGTCAAGCTGATAAACACATGACCCACTGCTTTCATCGCCGGAGTCTACAAGTACGTCGGAAGTAGCAGTGTCGTCAAATATTTGAGGGATTGTAAGAGTTCCATTGCAAATCCCACAAGTGTAATGATCTGTCTCGCCATATTCCGACGGATCCGCACCAGCGCATATGCCATGCAAATAACGCAGACAAATGTCACACCTTATCATTGGAAGGTTTTGCACCTCTTTGTACCGCTTCTGACAGAAACAATGTCCCAGCACGTCGTCCTTCTCTTCATTATCACTCGTTATTGGCTTTTTGTTTTTTCTTGTTTGGGAAGGTTGAGTTTGTCCTTGGGTTTCTTGGTGAATGTCGTCATACAGTGACTTATGTAGAGGAAAACCATTGTAAATTAGGAAACTATGTAATATTTTTACACTAATGAACTGAAACTGGCAAGAATCCAAATATGATTTTCAAATTACTTACATTTAATCCTTTTCTTTCCCATATCCAGGCCTCCATAAGTAAATGACGGTCCCGTTCATTTGTTGATATGTTCGGAAATAATATATCACATGCTAAACCCCAAATTGTATCATGATGTTTGTACATGCGAGACAGAAGCTTTCTTTTTTTTCCTTCAGAAACTTGATACAAAGCCCTTGCTATTGCCGTAGGTGCGACGTTCACCCAATGCTCTATCCCTATATTCTGCTGACTATTGCCTTGCATGCTGACGTAAAATTTATATGTGATATGAATAAGGAAAAAAATATGACACTGTCACATTACACCACAACCAAGAAATGGTAGGAAAAAACTTTGCTTGTTCTTTATTTATGCATGCAAGCAAAAGCAAGTTGATTCTCTAACATAGCTACATTTACATTTCATATGCCACAGTGAACAAAGTCCATATGAATCTGAAAGAAAAGCATTATTCATGAACTTGAAAAAGTTAAAAAATATTTGCTCCATGATCCTCGTTTTGGAGCTTTCACGATTATCCCGTTGTGTAACATAAATCCATTTTTGAAGAAACCAAAAATCCCATTGACCAAATTGAAAAAATCATTTGGAGAAGAAACAGACACAAGCTTCGGCCCGGTGCGTGGATAAATTTTTTTAATAAACTTCGGAAATGTCAAACATGAAACTAGAAAATATTTCCGGTCCTAAAAATTAATAAACGTGCATGCATTAGATCACGATGATTTACAGGAGAGTAAAATGGATTATCTTCAATACCTTTCCATAATTTAAAATGTCTCGTTGGTCACAGTTGGTCCCTTTGCAAAATTCATATATATGATGACCGGTTAACGGATTCCTTCAGCATAGTTTCAATAACAATCAAATTAAAACGGTAAACTTATTTATATATTTTTGTTTATAAAATGTTTACAACGACTGTAAGCTGAAGATACCTGAAGTCATATATGCTTATGTAGTTTTTTGTAGAAATGATGATTATCTCAGCACTGGAATGGAATGTCACTTGACTTTAACATTAAAGCATGCAGAGTTGTAAGAGTGTGTTTGGAATCAGGCATGTCCAAGGTCGTCGTAAAGTTG
>JAHZMV010005739.1:0-16397 GCA_027743765.1 Coecobrya sp. COE2
ATTTCCTCATTGACGCGACACCCATAACTGTATACGTATATATAGTCATGTGAATGTACATATATATGATCATGTACATGGTGGGGTACATGGTGGGGTACATGGTGGGGTACGTGGGCGCTAGATTGGAAATGCTTTTAATCCCCAAATCAAAAACGATTTATTTGTCTCCAAGAAAATTAAGCAATTATTTTGGCTATGTATATTTACAATAATGTTAATTATTCACTTGTTATTTATAACTGGTTTTATGTAGAACCGTTTGATATTTTCAAACGAATTTACCAGGAATTTTAACACAATATCTTACCAGCGAGTAGAAAAGAAGATACAACGTTTGCAGTAAATTTTTTATGTCAAGCCAAATCACGGGACAATATGATGGCTGAATGATAGACAAAATGATTTTATAGTTCTTAGAATTTATATACATATTGAAACTAAATTATACATGATGAATTTAACTGCAAACGGACATCCCAATATATGCATAATGACACTCTGATTACGAGCATTGTGCAAATAGGTAGGAGCACCCCTCTTGACGTCGATCGCGATAAGTGCTCCAACGTCATCATCATCATCTACAAATAAACTGAAAACTTTCCAATTTGAAAGTAATTTATGTATTTTACATTTCATATGCTCGTTGAAGTAACCAGTATATTACTAGTAAATGTATGTATATGTACGAAATCTAATTTCCCTTTGCAAAATCAATTTCATATCGCTTATTGAAACGGTATCATACTAAATCTATTCTATCGTTTTTAGTGTTAGAATAGGAGCAATGATAGTTTGTTGAATATTATCGGATGGCCTCCTGTCAACTGTAATAGGAATATTTCATAGGAACATGCATGCCAGGATAATTTAACGGTGGGTTATGTAATGTTTAGCATAATACGTCTGATAGAGCTACATATGTTACTGTAGACTTATGCCAGAAGACGGATGGAACTTTTTAAAATTTAACTCTCCGAGATACTTTACTTGTTGCAAGACATTGAAGTCGGATTGAAAATTTGCCGAATACGTACATATACACAATTTCAGGATGTGGTTCATGCAGAAGCTTAATTAGTTTTCATGGCAGAAGAATGGCATTATCGATTTCACTCCGAAGGAAAATCAGCCATATTGTCAGTCTTAAAAGGAGTTGAGCTTGTTCATAACATTTATTTTGGAGGTATGGTATACTTATTCTAAAACCAGAATATTTAAGAAAATTATCTAATAAATTGTGGTTATCTGATTTGTCACTTTTACTCTATCTGCTTAACGTTATATTGTTGTACAAACAATTTTGCAAAAAAGGAAGAATTTTCTTCCGTTCGTTTTCTTAGAAATGTTTTTTATTCTATTAACCATTAAGAATAGTTTTCACGTATCGGCGGTAGGCAACCATCAACTATTCACGGGATCCATAAATGACTTAATATCTCGTTTAGCAATTTATCCTGCGATGGAAAGAAAGGAAGGAATAATTAGTGTCCTTGGAAAGTTGAAAGACAAGTCCAAGAAACCAGAGAAATTTGTTATAGATAACTTGAATGACTACCTCAGATCATTCGGTAGGTGCCTCGTACATGTAACCAAATCAGATAGAGTAGAATTTAATATCGGTTTAAGCATTCCAGTCATTCTTCGTGAACTAACTCCAGCATTGGCAATTGACGCAATACCAGAGTACGATTACATACATCCCTGGTTACCTATTGTTCCAAAGGAACTTAACTGGACAAAGTATCAAAACGCGAGTTTTAAACATTATGGCAACTGTCCATTATCAACTCTACTGTCTGGAGATACTTCTCAAGGAGCATTCTGTGTAATATTAAATTACTTGAAGTTTATCCAAGCAACTAAGCCAACAAATTGTGAAGTTGAAATATCCGTTGATATTCCGGTCGAGTATTTTGGAATGGATAATTATCACATGAAAAGCATCGCAAGAGCCATGAACCTATTGGTATTTCCAAATTCGAAAACACGAGCAGTTTATCGAGATGATGCAGTACACTACCTATACGAACCAGCTACAAGGGTTATAAAAATTTTGGTCCTGAATTCATATTCACAATATTCTAAATATCTGCAACGTGTTATTTCTTGGATTGACAATGTGGTAGGCAAGTCCGAGTTTATTTCGTACAGGGATATATTCTTTATCTGGGAAATTATATACGTTAATAACCATACTTTAATGTATCCTTCAAGAAAATCAAATATTCAAACTTCAAGAATGTTATCTATTTTTCCGAATTCGCCATATTTTGTTAAAATTGGTAACACTTGCAACGATTTATTTCAAGAAGCCAATGAAGTGGCGATTGCAAACTTGGAGACAAACCAACCAATCTTGTTGATGTTTCAAGCAATGTATAACGTTTTCGGATACTCAACATTACAGTCATTCAACTGGAATGAGTTTGGCAAAAATGAAATATATCACAAGTCGGACTTCACAATACAACAGGCAAATGCAGTTGCTCACATTTGGCATTCCATATTGAATTGGTCCGGTAGAGTTATATTCACAAAGAAATTTGGAAACGAATTTTATACGTATAGCACAATCTTGACGGTTAAACCGAATAAAGTTAATTATCCCTACAGTCATCAAATTGACAGCGCATTGAAATCACTTCGGTTTGTAAGTTGTGGGAAACCCCCACTTCACGCATTACCGTTTAATCAACTTTTAATAATATTTGACACAAGTGTTTGGATGGCTATCATTTTTATTGTAATGATCCTTGTTCCCATTTCTTCATTTTATACAGAAAAACAAAGTGGAAAATATTCTATTGAAAAATCGAAGACAAGGCAGTCGTTTCATTGGTTCGGCATATCTGGTATCTTTTCGTCAAATGCATTTCTGCAACCAATTGTTGTCCTTCTGGAACAAGGTGATCCGCTAACAATGTCACAGGTTCGGGTCCCATCTTTAAAGTGGCTGATTGGAGGGTTGTTAATCGGCGCATTAATAATTAGCAATGCATACAGACACGACAATGTTTACGCTATGATAGCGCCCAGAAAAATTACTCCGTATCACAGGGTGGATCAGCTAATTGGTGGTTTGTTTCAAATTTACTCGAGACTTCAGTCGGATGATTATTATATAATTGGAGCGTTTGTTCATAATGTTAACTGGACAAGAAATAAGGATGTTGATCACAACCACACAGTTTCTTCGTTTTGGCATGGTTTCAAACGTGATTTAGTTTCTGAAATTCAGAAATACTATCTTAACTCAGGAATATTTTATTCCATTGATGAACTGGATAGACAAATAGTGAAAAATCACAGTAAGCTGCATGATAAAACGTGGGAATTACTTCAAACTGCTTTTCACATGTGGAATGACTCAATGAGCGAAAACCAAGTGGGTCCAATATTCGAGAATCTTCAAAATAACCATCTTTTTGAAACCCTTGCCAAATGTGATAGGACCGCTCTGATACTACCTGAAGTAAATAGTATCGATTTTGCGAAACGGTTGAAAAACATGGGACATCAGTTTGTATTTATTGGAACAGAAATCCTACACAAAGTGAGTTACCACTTTGTATTACAGGGATGGGTCCATCCGTACATATTGAAACGAGTGAAGCTTCTAAGTACATCTGGATTAATTGAGCGGGTCGGGTCAAGCAATTTACGTTGGACGTCCGCCACTGAAAAAGATATAGAGATACCACAAAGTGCCAACATGAAAAGCAATATCCTGGTTATATTTTGTGTTCTTGGAATCGGTAATTTATTGGGAGTTGCAGCTTTCGTTTTGGAATGTACTAAGAACATTTGGAAGTTTTCAAAATATTTGGTATCCCAACTTTGTCAAGCATATCATCGTATTGTTTCCAATGTCACTGTTAAAGCTAAGAAGAAAAAGTCATCGGATGTTGTTTTGAAAATTCGAGTTTTCTCCAAGTAGAATATTCCGTTCATACGATAAAAGTTTGCATTCAGAAGTAAGTTGCTTATGTATTGAAATATATTGGTTAAGATATGTGTATTCTGTTGACAACACACGAGAACGAAAGACGGATAAGTGTAGAGTGATGATAAATGAGATTAGAGCAGGCAAAAAGTAGTGTCCCCATCCAGGTTCGATCCTGAAGACCTTCCATTTAAGCTACGGATGCTCTGCTGAGCTGAGAACCTAATTACTTGCTCTTCTCCCAAATATCGTATTTGTGTTGCAAGTCTGACTCACTGCTTTTGTTTGCTATAGTGCGGGGCTAGCTAATTAATGGAGATTAAGGCGGAGTTAATGTGTAAATGTATGAAGCGGAGAACTGTCACTTAATTAGCTAACGGTATTACTTTGTGACGGAGCTTTCTTATAATAGTCGCAGATGATGATGGCTGACTGGCCATCACTGTAGTAAACTTTTTCAAAGCATCATGTTTCGATATTCAGCAGATCAACACTATCAGCAAATTATGGTTGCCCACAAACAATAGCTTTTTTCAAATTATGTATTTTCTCTTAATAGTAGGTACCTAGAAGAAATGTCTTTGTAATATCAAATTCAAATAAACTAATATCATTTTTAATAAACTATAGCACCAAATATATTGTTAGTATCGGAATTATTATGTTATCACTGCATAAAAATAATCATCCTTGAATCTGCAAAATATATTATCGGAATGTAACAAGGAATAGTTGTAAACGTACCTCGCTGCTACCCAATCAAATGCAAACACAGATGTATTTATGCATATAGAAATGCCAAAAGCAGTGCAGAATACTTCGAGATAATTTTACTACTACTTATTTTTAATCCTTTCTCACTCAACATCAAAAGTTCAAAGTCCACCTCTTAATTGGATAAAACCTACCACAACAAATCGATATTATATGATGCCTCCACTTTTAAAGCTGTAAACCTTGTGGTTCCACCCTGATTTTGAAGCATCGCTGGATCCACAAAAATATCCTGGACAAACTTAATGCGCTTCAAGCCGACAAGCCCAGGTACGTGTATCGTTCATTGTCAAAAGTAAACTGAAAGATCAAACATCGGATCCACTCTACCCCTTAGTTTTCGATGAATCCGGGCGAGATTTGACGTTAAAGTTCTGGCGTGATTGAGGATCCGAATTCACTTTAAATTCTACGTCCACGGCCAAGAAACCTTAGGTTTCAAACCTACAAGAAATGGATTGCACTTTGGGTTCACACTTCTATGGAGATGCTCCCATCGTAAGAAAAGGTTTGGCTTCCAGCAGCGCGACCTGTCGTGGTTAGGATCGAGGATATCATGACCACAGCCATCCAAATTCTCGAAACAAGGATTTCCGTCCCGGATCCATTTGTCAATTGACGACTTTGTAAACATGGAAAGTAAACGACAATCAAAAGTGGTGAACTTGGCGATAAAGTCGCTTCGGTCCAGACGTTTCAACGCCAGCGGGAAAAGAAGAGATGACTTCCGGTTCTCCAGCAACGGATCAAAGTAATTCGGCGACGCCAAGAGCAGATTCTGGAAATCTTCCGGATCAGTCAAGTAGTCAAAGATTTCTCGCCAGACCTAGAAGTGGGGAAAGTATGTAATTAAAATTAAGGTGATAATGGGACAATTAATTATGTAGAAAATTAACTTTAATTCCATCTCTCTGGTAACTTACATGAGCAACTCCTTCGCCGGCTGGCAACTCGAACTCCTGGCGGATTTCCACATCCACTCCCTTTCTTGTCTCCATGACCTCTAGTTGGTCTGATGAGTGAGTTTAACCTTATCACCTTTCCCAACTATCACAATGTCATTGCAGGAAATAATCACTGATTCACCAATTTCCAAAAGACGATCAAAATCAATAAGGATGAAATGCGGTATCAATTATAATTTTAACTTACCCTATCAGCCTTTAAAAACACGCCGGGGTGGTTCAGTGGCTAGAATACCCATTTCTATCTACAGAGTTGCGGGTTCGAACAGCAAAAATAGAAAAAATTATGGCGTTCAGTAGAAAAGTAACATCGGTTAGGTAATTCTGTGCAGGAATAGTGTGGATGTTAGTAAGCGCCCTATAGTAGTGTACTCCTGCGCCTCTTGAATCGAGTTATACAATTATAGGTAAATAAAAGGTTGGAAAATCTTACGTTTTTACAAAATTAAAATATTTTTAATGAACAAATATAAGATAATAAGCGAATTAATATCATTTACACATGGAAATTTTTCCATTCCTGGTAAATGAATCACAGGTGATTGCCAAGTTGGATTCAAAAATGCCAAGTTTCGAGGGTCTTTCCGATCCGATAACTAAATCCAAACTGTGGATTATGATGTAAAAGAATATCCTCTATCCGAATATTAACACCGATTTTAGTTATCTGATCGGCAACATGGCGGAAATTTCAAATTTTAAAAATAACCGCGTTTTTTTCACTCCAACTATAGTTTTTTTGTCAAAATCTCTTCAGAATCGGACTCATCAAGGGATTTTGAATCGGGTACGTGAAAGAATTTTCAAATTACAACTTTTTGACTTTATTTAAAGCATGAATCAAAAATAGGGCTCTATGAAAGGCTCTATGAAAGGTAGTTCGGGCTCAGACGACTTTAGTCACGTTGTGAGCTGGAGAAATTAAACTTGAGGAAAGTGTGGGATGCAGAGGGCTTTGTTGCACTTGGACGGTGATTAATTACAACTTAGGTTATTTTATCCGTGAGTTGACTCTAAATTAAGTAACAATATTACTTTTAAATTACTTCTATTCGAATGTTATACATCCTGACGACTACCTACCTTCACCTGTAACCCTTTGCTAATCCTTCCACCACAATCACTCGTTCCAGTATTTAAAATGGTAAAAGGAACACTTCCGGACTCCTTTTTAATTATAATTAAATTAAAAATTCAATTATTTGACGATTAAAATCTCAAATTTTAAACCACAAAAACCAGTTAAGTCAGCCCAAGTCATGAGATTTGAGGATTGATTGATTCTAATTTTCTCTGAAATCCTTTGAAACTCCTGAGACTCAATCATTATGAATTGGTAAGATAGCTTGTCTAAGTGATCCAAATATATATACATGCTTTTACAATTAATTTGAAATTTCTCAGCATTAATTTAAAATAGTACATAAAAACCTTTCAGCGAATTTTAGTCTAATAAGAAATTATTTACAGGGTAAACCAATCGTTATATCATTTTAAACCTAGAAACTGAAATTTGGGTTCGGTTTCTGTGCCAAAAATAATATGGGTTTGGGTTTTCGATACGGTTTGGCCATCAAACCGGAAACGATTTTACAAAAATCGTGTCCTTACCCGCTGAATAAATATCCTTTTGGCGATAATTAAATGTATTCGTGCAGTAAATCCTGTTAATGTGTTAAAATAGATTTTCCTATAGGAAAAATATTCGAGTGTTCAAATTACACGTTAGAATTTAATTTCTTTTTATGATAAAAAAATGTTATTTTATTTGCGCAATATTTTTTAAATCATTTCCACGTTACTTATTATGTATTATTGCGCATATGTGGGGTTATTGTAACAAAAACCTCATAATTTAATTTCGGCATAACACAACTATAATTGAAACTGTACTGGGATGGGTTTAAAAGGATTGTTAATTACAGGTTTCATACGTAGTCTGTGAGTTTGGTAATAGGTGCCCTGTGTTAAAAATTTATAACCAGCTCTAATATGCAGCAATTTGGCAATATAAACCGAATTGAGCAATGATGAATAAAAATGATATATACGAATTAGAGTTTTGAACAAACAGCGATTTAGTAATTGAAAGCAAACTATACTAGCAAATTACTTCGTATTCCCGGAAATATTTATGTATGAGGCTGCAAATCTTGAAGGTAACCTTCAACCTAAAGGTTTAAAAACACGGTGGTAAAATATTTTGCCTTGAATTATTATAGAGTTAACGTTACAATTTCGTTGTAGCCCTACAATCTATACGATGTTACTCAACCAAATTATATCCTCTTCAAAATGTAGCTCCAAGAATACTCATACGAAATGAATTACAGGCAATATATAATTGAAAGCTTTGCAAGTTGATGTCATACAATTTCATTTCTTCATGGACATCCTTCAAAACAAGATGTCGTCAGTGCTTCCTGTTGAAACATTATTCTACTATCGACTTAGCAAATTTTTTCCCATTACCAAATCAACATTCATCATGCTCAGATTGGCCTTTCTGAAAGGTGTATACCATTACACCGAATTATTCTCCAAAGTCGGTGGGACAATGTGTAAACTTGATCCCAAAACCAATTTCTCTTTTTACCGAGATTCTTCACTGTTCAAAAAACAATGGCAGCTTTTCTTATACTGTTCGTTCTACATGCTTTACTTATTCATCCAAACTATACGATTTTATTTTGCAATTGACTCAGATCTTTCCAACGGAAGTCGTGAGCGCTTCTATCTCACTTACGTTTTCTTGCAAGTATTCACCAGTGCGTACTCTTACCTATTTCTCATCATAACTAGAGGTTACGAGTTGATTCTGGTAACCAACTGGTTTGTACATATCTTCCAAAACCTTACAACCAAAAACACTACCCATCTACCTGACGATATTCTCAGAAACGATGCGCAAATTACACGACTTTTAGAAAAAGTAATTCTGATTATGTGCACTTGGTTTCCGTTCTCTGCTGTTTGCTTTGCTTTACATTATATTTTGTTTCCACACTGGCCCGTTTACCTGACTTATGAGTTTTACAAAAATAAGGATATTTCCGACTGGAATTATTTTGTATACCAAATTATATACATAATGTTTGCCGTTACTCACAGCATTTTCATGATTGCAATAACTGCTCATATTGCAATTTCCACGGGAATTCTAGCAATTTATGCTATACAGTCAATTTCGTTACTAACCAAAGGGTCGTTTACATGGACACGCAAGGGCACTCCGGGATTTTTACAACTCTACAGCAAACAGGGTGGACATTGGAACAAATTTATTTTGCTATACAGGCAATATCAAATCATTCATGAATTGGGTTGCGATTGTGTCGGTACAAATTATTTGGTGCAGCAAATTGTTGTGTCGGATATGGTTTTGACAGCATCATATTTTCTGATAAGGCATGGGAAAGTGGTCGATTTGGAGATGATGGCTTGTATTTTGCTGTATGCTTTAACCAGCTGGGGACTGTGGAGTATGGTTTTGACGTCAAGTGGGAAATTGTGGTCGCTAAATAGAAAAAGTTTGAGAAGCTGGAAAGTGGCGCCTTGGGGTTCTGGAAGATGGAGGAAGATTATGGCAAAATTTAGCAAATCTTGTAAGCCGTTGGCGATACATAAAGGCAAAATATTTACCATCACCAAGTTAACCATGCTAAGTTTTCAAAAGGGCTTGATTATCGGGATATTTGAGGCGTTGTTGCTAACCCAATCTGGAAATCGGGAATTTGGTTTGTAATATCCTGAGGTCAGTTCTTAGTATTACGACGAGTTATATTTAACAAAAAGTACCCCATTATGCTCCATGTCTAGATCCAACTTGTACCACAACTCCCAAGAAGTCACATTGCCCGTAATTTTCTTCTGAACCACGTGCTCAAAATGTAAATATCACTTATCATATGAAGCCATAACAAAAAAATATAGCTCAATTTAAGACTTAATTTCAAACTACAGTGAATATTATTTACAGTTTTTATTATTTAGTTTTTACCTTAATAATTTAATCCTTAATTACTAAATTAACTTAATTTAATTCAAACTAGTTATAATTAAACTAACGAATAACGAAATAGTCCATAATTAAAATAGGGTTACCTTTTTATCCCAATTGTTCCTGTTGCTGATACTATTAAGCTGTAGATTGTTTTTAAATATATGGATATTATATAGCTATTTATGCTACTAATTCATGTATTGAAATCATCAACTGAAGGCAACATTTTTGTGCAAAGAAACCATGTCACAACTCACAGGCATATATATACAAATATCTCTCAGTCTGGAACACCAAACAGCCGGTTTAATGGTCATATTTAACTTGTAGCTTATTTAACCAATCGAAATAATATTCATAAATACAATTCAGATCACAGTTGATTTAGTCTCAACATATAATCATTCAATTCATTTAGATTTCGGTAAGTACGGACAAATTAATACGTGATACAAGCTTATAAAACAAGTCCGCTTTATAAATTTATGTATCGCTTTGCTCATGGATCGTGACGGAAACATAAATGATGACTATATTTATTTTTGAAAATATTTACTTTCAGTATTTAATGACTACCTGCAATGCTTTGTGACCTGGTGCAACCTGGATTTTAAGTACCTCAACACTCTGCATGAAGTTATATTTCTTATTTTACCACAACGTTGTACAAAGTTGTATTATGTATTTTATATTTACAGCAGATTTATTTTTTCAACTTACACACATCACACATATTTTGGTTTGCATTAACTTAAAAGTATTAATTTTTCTCATTACAATACTATCCAAATTTACCCATTTTTATGATGGTAGGTATTCCGGATTTAGTACCCAAAAACTGTTAATCCAGTTGTTTCGAAAATGGCTTATGATAAAAATAGTTCAGACCTGTACCCATCCTTTATCCTATATTAAATATTTGAAAAATGGGTAATATGTATATATAAAACAGTACAAACAAATCAGGTTTCATGTTGCACGTTGTACCATCAGGTAATATTGGTTCAGTTTAAAAGCAAAGACCTTTTTCTATTTATACAAATGCTCCTTCTGGCAGATATCACGTACTCAATTTTTACGTCTGGAATTTGAAATCAAGAAAATGGAATAATTTAGGGTATATAAAGGTACAATACGTACTGAAGAAATATCATTGCAAATTTGTTATATCAGACAAGCACAGCTAAATCCTGAATTTTTGTCCGTTTCTAAACCCAAAAATATTTACAATGGCTTTGAAACGCCTACTATTAGTTTCCCACGGCTTGCTTTTGGGTCTAATGTTTGGACTGGGGTTCTGTGTCTCCGGAACAGTGGCCTGTACCTCCGATATTGGTTTAGCCGGTTTGCTTGTAAGCGAACAAATATTTACTTTATTTGGTCCACGATTGGAAGATGGACATAGTTATATCAGTTGAAATCCAAGAAAATAAATTCTTTACATTTTTAATTATATTTATAGTGTATCGAACCTGTGGATTCTGCATGCCAGGTGGCTAGCGGTATTCTTGGGGCTGGAAGCTTTGTTCTTTGCTGCGATGCCAAAAGGGATCCCGTAACTTGCTGTCCCGCATCCATAGGATGTCCCCCGCTTGGTATGACACTGTGCGACGACGTTACCATTTTGGGTGAGCGTGGTCTGCTGATGGAAGCGCTGAATTTGTACCCTGTAAACCAGACGGTGTTGCTATTGTAGCGTGTCAAAAGAGAACATGTTTGGATTGATTTGAAACTTACATAAATTTTTATTGCGATAGGTTTCTCTTGTTTAACGAATTTTATAAAATTCTCGTAGTTTATTTACTATTCTCGTAGAATTGACAATGGTTATAAATTTGTTTATTAGCCATTATTTCGAATAAATATTTTGGTCTATAAAAGTCATGAAATGAGATATGTTGTTTTAACATTATTTTTACATACCATTTTTGTGAATTTTTATTTGCCAACCAAGCAAATATTCACAGTTTTCGCCTTAAAAAGCCTATTATTATTGGTCTTATTTGCACTTCAAAAGCGAGAAAAAAAGCATCGAAAAAATTTTGACATGTAGAAACTTGATACACAATCTTGAAGATATTTCATTAAATACCAGTCTTCTACTTATACTAACGCCTTTCCTATGACATTAACAAATTTGTTTTATGGCTAGCATGTAAAAATGATCGTGAATTATTACCACCTTGTACTTACTTTCCTCAGCTTATGCTCATTTCACTTGCATTTGTCCGCATCCCATTTTTCAGATAAACAATGCAGCACAGCAGGATAATTGCCATGTTTAATTTCCTGGTTCTCAATTCGGAAAATAATAAATTTGAATCCTATATGTCTATATAATAATTTTATTGCAAAATCTATAAATATTTATATGGATAAATATTTTGTTTTGCATAGGTATTCCAACCAGATTATTTTGCAAATTTTGGACAGCCTTATCTACTAATTAGTGGCATATTATACTTAAACAGGGAAACAAATTCATTAGCCCGAGTGTACATATGTTTATGGATAGTTAGAACAGTTTAATGAATTACATGATTATTAAATTCTGAACGAAAAGGAACAGGAAAAACATTACACTGCTTCAAAATTCACAACCTCGTTATCCATTCTGCTTCAAAGTGAATTGCTTATTTTAGAATGTATTCATTTAACTTTTTTGCATTTTACACCCATTGTAAGATTTGGTTTAAAGTTTTTGGGGGTTTGATTCTCCTCCCAGCACCCGCAACACGAAAGCTTTGTTTCTAAGAGGCTTAGTAAAAAACTAAATCAGGCGACAAATGCAGCTGTTGTGTTGCTTTTCATACTTATTGTTAAAATACACAAGCAATTTCCAGAGGAAAATTATTTTATGAATAGGCTAATACATAGTAAGTTTGTTTGTTTTTCAAGTAGAACTTACGCAGCACGGGTTTAATCTGAAAGCAAAAAGTTTCTGGTTTAAACCCTAGCAAATGTTGTACCTATTTACTTCATCATACAGAGTAGACAGTTCAACTGAAAAAGCTAAAATAGAAACTGAAACCCCAAGCATTTAGGTTGCAAAATCGTAGAGTAATTGCTCAGGAAATATCATCATGGTTGGTCGGTCGGTAAAACATGTTGGTTGTATCTTTCAATCATAGCTCATTTCTTCATTTTCGGTCAACGTGCAAAGTTAAAATCTTCACGATGACATCCAAAGAATTCCTCCCATTTCACCCAGTTTTGTCATTTTGTGTTCTTTTTGGACTCGGATTTTGTGTCGCTGAGAAATCAGGTTGCGACATTGACGATCCTACTATTGTAAGCGTAAAATATTAATTTTTATTCTTGTGCAAAACAAGCCATGTAAGTTGTTGTTCCTCTGCATGTATCCATCTTTTATTTTATTAATTTCTAGTGTGGCGAACTTGTGGGTTCTGTTTGCCAACTTGTTATTAACGGAATTACTTGTACCCTTGAAGCTGGAACCTTTGACGTTTGCTGTGATGAAACGCGAGTACCGGTATCTTGCTGTCCTATATTTAGAGGATGTCCGGTCCGCATGAGACGATGCACCTAGTTCGGAAAGCGTAATCGGCTGATTCCATTGCTGAATCCAGTCAACCGAACCAAGGGTGATTTGATTTTGTTATGGTTATATCATGGACTGTTTGGATTTTGTAAAAAAAATTGCAAAAATTTATAATAAGTTAAGCAGATTAGATAACATTTTAGGTAACCCATTCGTTTTATATCGGTAATTGCAAATAAATACTCGGTTTATAAAAATCTTTAAGTGCATTATTTTTAACTAATGGCAATGGTGTTCAGCTTCTTTACAGTTATCATATATTAATATCACGTCAACATGCATCAAAAATAATTCCAGTCATTCTAATTTCCAAACAAAATAAAAAATGTAAAGTTGAATTGTTTGAGGTCATATGGATCGCCTCTTAACAGATTTGCAATAACCTTCCAGCCTATAAATTTCCATATTCGCAAAAACATGAATATCCCGTACTCCTCCTACTAGATTTCATGGAAATCAGGTATTATTGTTTTGTTCAAACGAATAAGTTTCCAATAAAATTGTATAAATAATGCCGAAATGATAACCTTCACTATTTCCCATCTATCGTTCTGACAAACGGCACTGTTCGTCCAGAAATGCATTTGAATAACGAAAATAGGTTTGCGTAGTGGACAGAAAGGACCTCTTTAAAATTGATTTTTTTGTTAGTGGAAGTATTAATACTCTAGCATGTACTAATCTACTACCAATACTATGCTTTGATGTTTGTCGGAAGGTATTTAATAAATAATTGATGCATTTTAGGACGGATTTTTTTGCTTTAAGGATCCGCAGAAAATGCCGCGGTTAGCCGGCTACAATTTATGGAAATGAAACATGATTCCAAATTCTTTCTTAAAATTTTAATAAGATAAGGCCAAACATTGCGACATATCATTTATTATACCCCGGTTTCAATGTGGTTGCTAGCAATAAATTCTTTTAATTTGGATAACAGATCAATTCAAACTATTAATACATTCTGTATCAGCAGTATAGTTGAAGTAAAAGCAATTTCCTTGACTATATTGAAGACGCTTGCTTGGAATTAATTTTCCATTTAATCATTATGTCGGGCGACTAATGTCGGAATGGCTAACAACAATACAATAAAGAAATGTTGGGCAATGCGCTCATGAAGGGATACTTATTTCGCTCTCCTAGGTTTTTGCATATCCCACTGTTTGCTTATCTGATTTTCCATCGTTTAAACAGCAGAAAACAAAGGCATTTTCTAGCGACATATGTCTAATATTTACCTTGTTACGACAAAGTCAACATTTACCTCTGCTACACTCTGACATTCGTAGTAACTAATAAACGTGAGTATCAAAAATCATCACCAGATTCTTGGCTTCAAACTCAACAGTTTTTGATAGACCAAACATTTGACATGTTCGTACGGCGACCTCAAAACCGTATAGGATCGGATAAAAACCTGTCACAGGAAATCCCTTCCAATACAGAAATATGATCCATAATCAACTGAGCCAAAACAGGATACGAGTTCTACATTTGTCGGCATCAAAACAGGTGGGGTGCCAATTTCATACACAACATGGTGTTGCCACAACTGGTCCGTAAATGGAAAATGTTCTGCTTGCTGAAACCGTAAGTTTTCCGTTAGAAACCAAACAATCTCCAGTGTCGCCTACGCTTGCGATATTGAGCTCGCTTGTGGCTTATCGTAAAGACAATAATCCCGGGGTGCTAGGGCAATACCATACATACCCGCATTTACAAGGATGTAGATGTAGAAGTATGTCAGCTCCAAACTTTTATCGAAACGGGAAAAAACATTGAGGGATCAGCACTTTTTGAACCTCGGTACATTGTGTACAAAACAGTTAAATACCCGAATTCTGCACAACATATATTTAAAACATGTATGTTTCAATGGTGTATACCAGTGTTTAAAAACTGGTATGCGTATCACTAAAATCAAGCCTTGAAAAAAGTCGGCCGACATAAAAGCCGATCCTTAGCATAACAATGGAGTTTTTTAAATTGACACTATAATCATATCTCTTTGAATTGGTCAGCATGGTATCACTTGTGCATCGTTCGTGTATACGCCAGCTACCAGTATACTCTAGTTCTTGGATTCGACGACAAAAACTTTCTACGAGTTATTCAATATTATTATTGCCCATAGATTTAAAAAATATCCGGTTATCTATGCTAGCATTATTTGCTACAATTTTTCTGCGATTTTGCCAACTAATTTGGCAAGTAACGGCGACGTGCTACATAAAAATATTTTAATAAATTTATTAAGAAAAACCGGTAAACTATTTTCCCGGGCAGGAAGATTATGCTAGGATTCGCGGATGGCATAACAAAATTGTTTCAGGAGGACGGACAAAAAATATCCGGAAAAGATTTAAAATCACTGTTTGAATAAATTTCGTCTACAAGAGAAAATTCAATCCGTTTTCTCACACATTTTGTCGAAGAGATAATCTCAAGCATTTTCTCATAGAAATAAGATCTTGAGATTTTGTATCCAAATGATAATGAAATTGTTGATTATTAGGAAATGTTAGATTTTATCTGATTGACAAATAGAGGATGACGGTCCACTACAATGGACAGTTTTCTAGACAAAATACCAATCTTGGAAACTATTAAATCACTCGACAACAACAAAATAATTTTTACAACGAAATCCAGCGAAACTGAATTCTAACTGCTCTGATGCAAGTGTGACGGAAGAATCTGATAACCCATGACGTAACATCAAAACCTAGAAAAGCTTTTTTACAAAACATCGTACGTACTTTAACTAAAAAGTAATTAATTTGTCATTACTACCATCGGATTACGCAATCGCTACAGGCCCGTTGCTTCCCGTCCAGTTGGTCCCAGCGTTATTTTGCTTCCCATTTACAAGTAGGAACTTTTTTCATTAATTTAAAGTGGACGTATTATGCAGCTATAATTTAATATTTAGAAAGTTCTGAGATTATTATCAGTTTACCTGATATGTGAGATTGACAGGAACTCTAACAACAACCAATCAAATAAACATAATACGAGCCTATTTGGTAGATGCCCGTCTTTGTTTTGTCGGACAGGAAAATAAGTGTCTGTAGCTGACTGATCGTAGACGGCTGACTGCAAATAGGTTTACTAATTTGAAAAGCCACTCATATGTCGCAT
>JAHZMV010005740.1:0-51407 GCA_027743765.1 Coecobrya sp. COE2
CTTGCCCCTGGAGTTGTCCTACTATTCCCAGAATTCTCAATCTTCCCGATTCCAAGAACCCCTCCAGATCCATTACTAGTGGAAACTTGCGCTTTATTAAGTGGCGGCAGCGATTTACCTGCATCCTTTGTCATCGACAACTGAGCCTGTTTGCAAAAATCCAAAAAACTGGAACCTGAAATATAAACAAATACACATTATCATTGGAATAATATTCCACTTCCAGCATACTCAGCATAATTTCCATACAATGTGCAATTACACCTGTCTCTTACCAAAAGTTTTGGATAGGAACCTCTGGAGAATATTAACTTGAAGCTGAAGCTTCCGAAACTCTGCAGGGGATATATCTTCCAGCTCCATTTTAAATGTTCCAAACAAACAAAATGTTAATGGAAATTTGGAAACCAATCAAAGAAACCTCTATACTGTCGAAAACAAAAATAGTAAAAATGAACCCTGACCAGTTTTTAAGGATGATTGACATATGCTTAATTGGATTAAAAAAATGAAGTCTACCAGTTTGAATCACTTAAATATAGGAAACCGTTGCAGTTCTAGGTAGTTTTTGTCAAAAAATAAAAAAGTTTGAACTGGAAAGGGTACTCGCTGTTTTTTAATTTATTTTTTGACAAAAACTACCTAAAAGTGCCGCACAATTGTTTCCTATACTAAAAGTTATATCTGATTAGTTAAAAAGATGTGCGATTTCTATCCAAAAATAAGGAAAATAGCGGACTCATCTGATAAAAAATCAGCCGGACAACCAAAGTATCTAACGGACACAGAAAGCTACCATTGGAAAAGCAAAATCGTAATATTTTTAATGCCCTATTGTCTTTCCTTCTTCGGGACCCTTTTTCACTTTTTTTACCCCCTTTCTTTCTTTTTTTATCTGAAAGGTGTCACAAAATTCCTGTGGTAGCTTATATTATTCGGCGTTCGTTAACTACCTTCGTCGTCCGACTTATTTTTTTATCAAATGAAGCAGCTATTTTCCACATTTTTGCTAGAAACCACAAATCTTTTTAACCAAACTACTACGAAAATGATTCCAACTTGTGGACTTCATTTTTAATCCGATTAAGCATGTCAAACATCTTTAAAAAATTGGTCAGGTGTCAGGTTTGATTTTTACTATAAAGTAGCTCGAGTCTTTTTAAAAAGTTTATGACTCATAAATTATGAGATCTCGTCAGAGAAGTTTTTGCGATTTGTGCAACATGTCCACTTGGACCAAGACCATTTCCTGCTTGCTGCTCTCAGCCTTCCTATTCTGCTATCAAAATGCCTTGTGTCGTCCCTGCGCTCCACCTTTCTACATTACGGCGGTGTACACAGTCAGGCTTCTCCACAAATCTAACAACCGAGCAGCCATCCAAGGGATGGTGCCAGGTCATATTATATTATTATTTTTAAAGAAAGAAATTATATAACCATGTGACGCATAAAACATCCTAGACTGTTCCAGTATTGTGGTGAATAGTTGAGGTAGGTATGTATATTTTTAATTTAGAATGCGACTAGGACGATTGTGGGGCGTACCGAGAAATGATTCTGAACGCTCATTTATTCTTAGGAAATGATTCTTGTTAAAATGTATGGTGGAAATACCTTTAAATACTTGAATATCTATAGTCACGAATAACATTCTAATGTTTCGGCTCCCGAGGTTAGTTAGTTTATCGAATAAGCTTTAATTTGATATATTGACGATAAAAATTGGTTTACTACATCTCGAGAAATATTAAAATTCATTGATGGCTCCATTTAAATGTATGTAAAACCTACTGGTTCCTCTTAACTCCCTCAACAAAGTATATACGTAGATCCCTTCGCCTTCTTTCCTTTCGACCTCGTCAGATACTACCGGAAATAAGGCCGCTACAATGCATTGGATCCAACGTCATTGGTATGGAATCGGTATTTGGAATACTAACTCTTCAAGTGACGAGAGTAGGACCTGCTTCCCCTAATTGGAACACGGTGGCGTGGCATAGTTTACGTGAATTTTAATTTTTGGCTGGATACAACATTATATAAGGACTTTTAACACACATAATTTGTAGTAGCATCCATTATATGTAGCAAATATTTTTCATTCAAAAAAGAATTTTGTGAGAACCAGACTCAAATGGCATAATATGCAGCAGGTGTCCATGCATTTTCTCTAATTCAATCTCTCGACTCGGTTGTCCATACAGAAATGAGCAATGTTTGGCATTTGTCGTTACTCTTATTGGAAATTGATAACTTTACTTATAATCTTGTCTCTGTATACTTCATGTAATATACATAGTCATATTCTGCGGTCAAATAAACTAAACTAGAGGTATCAAAATAGGTACTCATAACTGCAATGATTTTCCATGCTAATTTATTTAATCTTGCACAAAACTTTCAGGCCAGCGTTACAACTATTGATTCGTCCCTTTAATAAAATCGCCATCATCACACAAAATTAATTGAATGAGATTTTTTCATAAATATTTAACCAATACCAGATTTGCCCAACGATTTTTTCGTACTTCTTCTTTATCTATTTAGCGTGTGAATATGTATGTATACGTATGTAAAAAGCAGAACCATGTTGGATTCGTAACAAATGTTTTTTTTTCAAACAAAATTGTTTTGACAGTCGATCCAGTTATTTTTGCACTTAACAAGATGACGTTTCTTTAGTTTACCTTACACAATTTTTTGCGCATCATGCCTCATACTCCTACCAAGTCTTAATTGACCTGTCATTCATGGTAATATTCTATTGTAATTACACACATCTCTTATCTGATAAATCGGCTACCTTACGGTACAAAGTGTGGTACGGTGAACGGAGGAGATATAGATGCATCCAAGCGAATGACGTACTCAACACACACATTAGTAATGATCATTAACAATGGCAAACGATCCTGTTGCAGTTGATGAGTTCCTTTTCCATCTTTTTTTTTCTAACAAAGCACATGTGCCAAGATCAGTTTAATCTCAAGTGGGTGAATATAATATATATCTGTATAAAATGTAAGGGAATCACAGGCACCCGATCTCGGACACAATGCATTTATCATTACAAATTCTAAATTATATGCATTCTATGACACAGATATCCAACCATGATATTTCATTCGTATTGAATTATATCTTGTTGAGGTATTACTTTGCATACTTGTCATGAATCCTTGTTACCAGAAGTAAATTGTGATTGTGACCATGTCAATGTATGTAATTGTCTGGTCTTGCCCGAGCATCTCAAATTGATGCTAAAAGGCTAAAAGCATATAATATTCGTACAAAGAATGTACACACACACACACAAATTCATTCATATGTGTGGTTAAGAATGAGAAGTTAAGATCGACGACATCACTTACTCAAATGTGCCTTGGAGCTCTCTGCCAACTGAAAGTTGATTACCTAGAAGACGAAGAAAGTTTATTTTTCCTTCAACAATGACTTGCACATATACTACCAAAAGGAATCGAAATCATGACATGACTGACTCTACTACACACCACACACTCTGCCTCTTGAGAGCATGATATGCAGTCGGTTCGGTACAATTTTTATATAAAAAAACCTCGTCCACAAACATATTCCTTTAAATTTTTTATCACATTGTTGCTATATACCCAGCTATAACTAAACTATATGCTTGCATTTTATTATTGCATATTATTATGACGACGAAGGATTGCAATGAACGCCTGCATCATTTGTCAGAGTATAAGTTTATATATATGGCCAAGCCCCTTATATGAAATGATGATGAGTGAAATGTAAGTCGTAGCGATCTTGCCAGCTATTCTAGATCCCACATATAAAAATATTATCGCATAGCGTTCCTCTACGCGTTGAGATTGGATTTTGTATTGTGGCCACCTTAGGGATCTATTAAAATAAAATTGAAGATGATAATGCTCTTATATCCCACCTGTATGTTTTCTAGTTCAACAATGAGGCAACTTGAACAACACGGGCTGCGCGAGTTGCATGCAAAACCCAGAGAGATGCACAAGACGCATCATGATCATCTCTCTCTACAATATGACGGTATAATAATCAACACAAGATATTACGCACCACAAAAACTCATCATCATAATACAAGCAGAAAATTTCAGCCCCCAGAAAGCCCAACAATATTACACTTGGCACCTGCATGTGTGTACTTTATACCTGTAAAGGTAGTACTTATTATTAAAGGTGATATAGCGCTAATGCAAAAGGGTACTACTCCACGCACATTGTTGAAAGGCATCTCTCTCTCGCTCGGGCTTCTTCAACAATACCTGTGTGGCGTGTAGATTGGGAGCACGTTTGCAAGGAGCATCATCATCGTCGTCGTCGTCAGTACAATCATTGTACACCTTTCATAACAATGCAATGCGTGCATTGCATACACACCACTCATGCAACCCATTTATATAGAAAAATTACCTTGCAAGTTAGTTAGCAGAGCGCCTCTTGAGTAAAGAGATGCAGCAGCATCCCACATGCTTCAATAATGTATGCGATGAAAACAATCAAGTCAGTATCATTTTGCACCTCTTGCATGCAGTGCGTAGAAAGAACGGTGGTTGCTGTTTGGTTTTTGGGATTATGTGCGTTACATTGTTGCCAGTGGTGTGTGGACCGTTTCAATTGTTAACCCTTTTACTTACTTTAGCCACATAAATTAAACTCGTGTGTGTGTCTCTGTCTGTCTGGTTTTATACACGAGTATTGTTTCCCCTTTAAGTTCCTCTAGTGCTCCTGTCTTTGATGACCTTCATTTAAAAATTAAGGCCGTGTTTTTGGTCAGTTTGACCTTCTCGAGGTGCAAGATCCTTGCCGAAGGTTTTGAAAAATGTATGGTGGACCGGAAAAATAGACACCTTTTGAGTTGAAGTACGTTTCCAAGGTTCTTTTTATATAAGAACCGTGTGTGGTGAGGTTTTGTATGTGTATGGCTTATATAAGTAACCTTTCCCTGGGGACATGTCATGTACGAAGCTCACTGTCGGAAATCGTTTTTTTTTGGAAGAAAATGGACTGAAGGTACTTTACATACTTGCAACCTTAAATATTTCTTTGTTCATCCAGGTTTGCATGGGCAACTAGAGTAGAGCTTCAAGGAACACACACACAAAGACAAGACCAGTAGGAAAATAAAAATTGAGAGAGAAATATAGGTAAATAGGTATATTTAGTATCAGAAAACCTTGTCTGTTAATTATCAAGTGTGTGTGTGGGGGTTGAAGAATAGGAATGTCCTTGTCCTTGCCTTTCTTGTTATCCCATGAAAATAAATTGAGAGTGTAAATTTGTCCACATTCAGTTAACATTCAGGTGAGAAACTGTTCGAGTCTAAGCAAAAACGCATGCAAATTCTGGTCATTCTAATCAAGTTTCTTTTTGAACTCATTTCTGTGAAAGTAAAGTGAGGTGACTTAAGATTTTTTTAACTGAAGGCAAAAAAAAGCTTGATTAAAGCAGTTACAGAAGAGTGTTTGTATGATCAATCTATTATCATGTGGAGTGTGGAGGTTTCAAGAATCTCTTCCGAATAAAGTGGCTATTATTCCCATTATAACTGTGTATTTTTCACTGATCATTCAAGCATTTCCATGTGAAAAGTAAATGCAAAGTAAAATTCACGGGTAATGAATTCTTAAATATTTTCAAAGTCAAAGTGATTTCTATGACTATTGCTGTTTAGAAACTCTGGAATTTACAATTCAATTAAATACATTTTTTGAAATTTTCGGAACAAGCTTGTGAAAATCTTGGAATTTTAATATTTAAGCTTGTAAGAATTTTACAAGCATTATTTCTACATGACATCACAATTTTTTTGCCCATTTTTCCTGATACTTGTCGGTCAGTGTACGTTTACTCATAGCGTGCAAAAAGCAACAACGGTACAGTCTTAATGCGTTAATTACACGGAATTGTTCTATTTTGTTTAAAGTTTTTTATCTGCATTTATATTATTTTTGTGATACATCAAAGCTAACTGATTTATACACACATTTTTGTGAAGATTTGTTAGATTTGGTGCATAGAAAAGATATACTCTATAAGATAGCCAGCAAATAAAAAAAGAACATTTTTGTTTCAAGATTATCTTGTAGAATGGCATGAATCTGTTAGGTAATATAAAAATGATGAATTGCATTGTAAATTATATTGAAGAGGGTACTTGACCATGATAAATCGGAGTAGTTAGCACACATAATGGTTTTACGATTATTACAGCATTAGCAGAGCAGCAGAAAACCAACGGTGTGTGGTGATAGCTTTATAATTGTTATCTATTAGACTAAATTTAAAAACTAGACACAATGTATAAAAATATACTTGAAAAATATATATGGCAAACCCGTGTGATATGGTTTGGTTTTCTTGGCTTCACTTTGAACAGAATAGATTCCTAGTGGGTTTATAACTAGCTTTGTTGAAATTAATTTTTAAAAAAGCCAAAAAAAACAACAATACACTCATTTTAAATGAGTCCGTGTACACCCACTAAAATACATACAGGATTAAGTCCACTATTTAAAATATAGTATGTAGAGAGAAACATAATATACATATTTGAGCAATAAAATAAACGTTAATGCCAACCAAACATGATCTGATTGTAAAAGCAATCCTGATAATTTTCGCACAAACAATGCTGCCAAGGGAAGGTTTTTTTACACTTACATATCATCAAGTTGGGATATAATTCAAGTTATAATGTGCCCACTGACAACTTACCTACACAACACATGCCCACTTTACTCATCATCATCAAGGCATACAACAATTGGCTCATGAAACAATTCCTGTTTTTCTTTCTTTCTAGCTCATCGTCTTTTGTTTTTTTCTTATCCCTTCGCCCCGTTCATGATTTTCTTGTAATTGTAATTGCTTGTATACTTTAATTCTGTCATGATAAACATTTATATTTTTTATTTCTTTTCAGGTTAAAAATTATCAGCAAAAATAAATGAATTTTTTGTCAGGGGGTCGTCGTTTGTTCCTCTCTCTTGAAAAAAGAAACGGTGAAAAAGACTGTGTGCATGTCAGTGGGATTTCGTATCAATTGCAAAATATATGATGATGCTATGTTTCAAATTGTAGTAGTGACTTATAAATTTGCAATTAAATAAAGCAATGTAGAACAAGTTAAGAGTAAATACCCCGAGTTCCTCTATGACGTGACGTGACATGCTGGGGATTTTTATAGACGTTTCCTTCAGTTTTGCAGCAGCAGCAGTGAAGAATTTAATGGATGCATGAAAAAAAACTTCAAGTAGATTATTATTCAAGTTGCCGTTTTTTTGATATACTACATACATACATAGGCGTATTATATGTCCATGCATGAATGCATGCATCAGTGGATTTGAAACAGAAGAAAAGTCAACAAACAACGTTTGTAAAAAAAATTGTTTTGTTCGCACGGAAATCCTTTGACCAACTGTTCTTCTGTGAATCTAGTTTAAAAATTGTGTGTACACCTTGTTTCATGGTTTGAGTGGTTTGTGTGCAGCTATAATCTGTTTCAAATTTGTACCAAGTTTCCTCTTCTCAAGCTGAAATTTTTTTAAAGTGGATTTTGGATAAACTAAACTAAAATTGCTCCAGGTATGTCATTGAAATTTATTACTGTGTACTTGATATAATTAAATTATATACTAAATATTTCTTGCCAGCATCTTAATATCATCATTCATTCCCACCGCCGTATAGTATCATCTCTTGAATTTTTAAACAATACAGGACAACAATCTCTTGTGAACAATTGTGAAAGTTGCATATGCGCTTAAATTACTAGCTCCATTCTCTCTCTGTTGATTGATGTACAGGAATTTTTCGGTGTGTACATACATACTTGACAACAATGCAACCAACTGTTGTGCCTTTACTGTACACTTGAAATTATTGATGTTGTCAATCGTCTTATGAATATTTTAATATTTTTATGGATGTCTGGTGAAAGGCGCTCTGGTAGCAACTTGCCAGAGACTCTCTAAAGATGTCTTATTTTGTAATAGGGATGATTAATTGCATACATGTTTGAAATTGCAAAAGTAGGAAATCAAAAAAATATATATGTCTATTTATGTATACGTGTGTAACATCAAAGTTTGATTGTTTAAGTCATTTGTGACTTTGTAAGGAGTTTCTATATATCTGGTTGTCTATATAGTGCTTCATTATGACAACAATCATCTTCAGATCCTTGAAGTTTCGTCGCATGAATAAAAAAGCAAACAATTTCCTTACTCAAGTGCCACGCTGATCTTTCCAATTCCAACCTGGTGTAATTGCAATTACATAGTATACGTGCCGCATATGCAATAGGAAATATTATTAGGAGATATATATAATAATATGCGTGCATTGTTATATGAAATGATATACCATTCTTGGTAGCATCATATGCGTGTAAGCTACTTTTAACCATTGGCTATTAAATTGCCAGAGAAGAGTGTCAGGCTGACATGAAATATGGATGCCTACTGAACTTTCAAACTTCTTTTGTTGTGCTCAACAAGCCATAAAATCGTCATTAGTACTTAAAAATAATCACCAATACACCAAGTAGTGCTTTTGATGGCAAATAAAAGGAGCTTAATGATCCATTAAGTGGATCCCTGAGAATACCTTTTCAATTTTAAATAGCACCATTATTTCAACTAAATAATATATTCGGTTTTTTATGTCACACGCTGAAATCGTTAAAAAGAGGATAGCCCTCAAACCATCAAGAACACTTTAATTATCCTCTGCGCGGTCGTTAACTAATCTGTACAACAGGATATTATTATTGCAGCATCTTTTTTTTTCCTTTGAAGAAATAAGGGCTCTTTATTATGCAAACCATTAATTCAGAAACTGATTGATTACAAAATATTGCCAATAGGCCTCATTAAGAGAAGTGCTTCTACAAACAAATATAGCACTGCTGTATATATCCCACCACCTTTCAAATCTTCTAGTGTTTCATAAAATATAAAAGTCATAAGATAAAATATGGCTAGTTATACGAAAGAGATGTAAATATTTTTCAAACGTTTAAAAATAAACGTTAGCCAAACTCGACAATATTTTAATCAACCAGCTCAAGGACATTCTTTCGGAACACTTTGTACAGTGTCATCCGTTACCCGTCCAAATCGCATGTAAAATATTACCCAAATAAAGACGTAAATTGACGCAACAAGTGAATCATCTTCTTCTGCCGTCTGCCGTTTAAACAAGTTTACAAAGTAGGACGGAAACCAGATTGTGTTGCTGGAAAGGTCGTTTGCTTGTCCGTCGTATGTCCATAGGTACCTATTATTCTGTTACAAGCTGTCTGCTACCGTACCTACCGCAGACTGCACAAAGTGGTAACAAATCAACGGTAACGAAACACATAACATGACATGACATGATGGCAACGAGTCCTCATGCCAAAAACTATTTTCCTCTTTCTCTACATTAAAAGAAATCTACTTTTTGGACTTTCAACTTTTAGAATGCACATTATCATAATATAATATTATCCAAGTTCTATTATTATTACTAATAGCAAACTTGTTCCCCCGTGAACTATTGCAGCATTTTCATTATAGCAGCAGCAGCCCTGTATTGCACAAGCAACAAGTAGTGCAAAAATTGCAAGTCTACAGTATATAATATAGTTTATCCTTTTTATGCCAATCCTATATGGGTGAATAATTTTTGCTTTAAATTGTGAGGCATCATTCACACTGATTGTCAATTTAAAGGGCACGTGTAATATTTTACTATTTTTGTTAGTCAATCCAAAAACGCAGTACCCAAAAAAAGCTTGATAGCGCAAGGTAACCAATGCAATTTTTTTACACAACTCATATGAATATACCTTTACTAAATGTTTTTCACATTTATTATATCTGCAAGCATATATGTCTTTGTAAGATAATGTGTTCTATTCCAATTCCTAAACAAGTCCTCGCTATAGACAGAAGAGTGAAGACGAAATATTATAAACTTTGCTCAAAGCTTTTTTATGTATCCCGTCAACTTGTTTCGTTTCTTTGAAAGGAATGACCGAAATAAATATTCATATAAATGGATAATGCAACTCATTATAATTGGAAGGTATACTACATATGCGGAGGGATCAAAGGACAAATTGCTATTAAAGTTCAAATGTGACGGCGTTGATAATAACAATGATAATATTAATAACTATGTATATATAAATGTGCGTTTCAAAAGTCGGTGCTCCCTGCCCCTGCCGTTATTATGGCGGTTATGGTTGCTGTAGAGATTTTGGATGTAAATGTAATTGTGATGTAAATGGCACAGCAACATTAATTTTGCTAGTGATCGGTGACCTCTGCTTCTGCTCTGCATATACATACATACAATGTAATTATTATCGTAGCGCCATAAAGACTAGAGAGCTTTTAATTTCATTAAGCGACACTACCATTATGATCATGATTATTATCGTCACCGCACAGCAATATATTTTTTTCTTGTAGCCTCCTTACTACAGTAACTCGTTTACACAAGAATGTGTTATAATAAAATTACCACTATAGCATTTAAGGTACACCCACTCTATCCACATAAAGTACAGTTTTTTTATTTCGATTATTTTATAAATTCCATAATTATTTGCTAGTGGGCCGACTATTTAGATATTCTTGTAAAAGTTGTAAAAAAAGTTGATATTTTGTAGCAAATAAGAAAAAATAAAAAGAGACGGTTCAGCTCAGAAAACTTATTTTGCTGTAACTTTTGAGTATGCATTTTCTTTAGATAATAATATTTTTTTTTACCTTACGGCAAGTCAACCAACGCATCTTCATCATGATCATCCTCATCAGCACATTATCTTCTCATTGCACTTTTCATGATAATGATAATAAGTTATGCAAATTGCAGTTTATACTTCTCTGTTTGGTTTTTGGTTGCTGGTTGACCCGCTGTTGTTGCTGCATACGATTGACCTAAAAAAATTATTGCAAGGAAACATATATATAAACTAGTGGCCAGTACCTTCACGGTTCACACTCTTGCGCCTTGTTACTCGTCAGTCATTTATGTCTTATTGCCACATCAATATTACCATCTGTCGAATAGTTGCATTTGCACTTGAATATAAAAAAAATTGACTGCTTAATATGAGTCAACTTGAATATATTAAATAATTTTTTTTTCAGTCTTTATGTTTTACGTTAGTATTTTCTCCAAAATATTATAGCTACCCATTAAGAAAAAAATATTTCGCAGTTTTATGGATGGATTGCATGAATTACATTATATTTTAAAAATATTTACAATACTTAGCATAAATATTTTCAATCATTATTATTATCATCATAGTTAACTATTCCTGTTCTGCATAATGCTCTTTCAACATTCTAGAACTTTTACGTTGTACTACGCAATCCCCCAAAAGATATTAGCTAAAGACGTGTTCTTTGACAGTAGTTGGTAGTAAAATGGTTCATATATTATTTCTTGTGAAAAATCTCTACATACAATAACGCAACTAAAAAGAGAAGGGAACTGTTTGCAAATCAGTTTTCAAAAAAGTGCACATAAGATGCACAAGACCTGACGATGATAAATTGCAAGAAAACTCTGAACTGTACTTCATTGTCGAAGGAATGAATAGGTCGTCCGAGTTCCGTATATGTTTTATGACTAGAGGAATTGTTAGAGGAGGAGGGATACGGAGACTGTAAAAAACCCACATTAGAAATCTATATAATAAATAATATGCATTTATGCAATACCGAGCATTTTTAGTGCCAACAAATTAACAATATAAAGAGCAAAGACCATGAGAGATGAAAAGTAACTGGTCATTTTTATGTTGTCGTTGTCGTCGTCATCATCCCTTTCATTTTATTCCCCTTGCATTCATTCTTCTTTAACAGTAAAGTATTCCTTGAGAGAGTGAATATTATCATTGATACTAAATCAATGCACAACTTCTTGAGATATGTTCTGTATAACAATATATGCTGTAGTCTGGTAAACTCACTTTGTTCATGGTAACAACGTGAAGGTATTTATTCTTGATGACAATTGATCTTACGTACACCTCAATACGGTATATACGTGCCTTTGAAGACATTCACAACAATTGTCTCTGAGATCACATATCTTTTTTTTGTCGTCCTCATCAATCTGATCCAGTTTAGGTTGGTTGTTTGTTAGTCGCCTCTGCTTAAACACAAAACGTACCAGTTTTATAACTGGCAGACTATTGATTTTTAGATTGATTAAGGAAGCATTTTTTTGAGGAGAATAGATAAATCAACGAAAAAGCCTGAGGGATTCTCTATAAAAAAAAGTGATAGTCTTCATCACACACATATATTTTTTTTGTAAAGAGCCCAACCTCATCCTTTAAACTACTCATCGATATGATTTTGTTTTATTTCATGCTGTTGTCACAAGGTGAAAATAAAAGCCCGTTGACCTTGCCGTAACAGCTTTGCATGTTGCCTTCAATTAAAGCATTTTATTTATTCCTAAATTCTAAATGACAACGCAACAGTAATCATCTTGAATCAACATAAATATTTCCTTCTTTGCAGACACCTTCCTCTAATCACATTGAGTGTGCAACAAATATATCAATTTGTTAAATATGCCAGAGCACCAAAACATGTTGAAAGAACGGCAATAAAAATATCTAACGGTTTTATAGTAAAAATCTATGAGTGAGCATTTAAACAATAAATTGGAGGCTTTGCAAAAAAAATTGTGTACTTTACAAGCTCATATTTTTAATGTTTCCTTAAATGCTCCTCAAAGATCCTACATAAACTATTATTATTATTATTGCCGTATAATAAACGTGTGAAGTGTGAACGATTATAGCCGTCTTGTCCGTTCATCAATTATATAATTTGAAAGCTCATGTAGTACTCACCCTTCCGTATTTTGTCGGTTGACCTACCAAAATGACCTAGACTTTCCGGCTAGTCAGCTATACTACTCCTCTTAAATGGTTTCTTTTGCGTGTAATTTCCATTTTTTCTTTCTAAATAAGCGTAAGGTCTGGGAGACAGCGCGCATTGTAGTGATGAATTGGCAAGTAGTCAGACGAAGAAGAAGAAGCGCGATAAAAAAAGGTAAAATACTTAATACTTTGCAGCGGTTAATTATATGGTGCTTTAAGCGTATAGTGTTACCTGCGCTGCTAAACGTGGCCATTTATTATATACAGTCCTCGCATAAAAAAGTATGATGCACCACCTCAACAAAACTTGCTCTGCAATTCTGTGCATTCACTCAAATGAGCGTTATGAGTTGCTCCTCGTTTTTCTCACCATTTCGTTGCCATTCTTGCCAGCTACATAAATGGAGCGCCATCATCCTTTTCTTCTTTCTGTTTCACACCAGAATACCTACCGTAATTGTTCCCATTTTTCTGTTCATACTTCTTTGCAGGAATGTTTTAGCTCCCAGAATATATAAAAAATATTTATAATAATAAGGGTATGTATTGAAAGAAGAGAGTTTTGTACTTCATAATGATATTTTGATGGGATCACATTTATTATTTTCATTCTTTGGCTGGTCACCTTTTGAAGAGGAATGTAAGAAACGATTATTGCAAGCAGTGGAGGAAGATGATTAAATATTAGAGAAATTATAGAGTTATAGATGGGCGATTATAACTTGAAGCTATTGTTAAGTATAAATCTCTTCATTTAATATACTTTATAAAAAAATTAATAATACGTTAAAATTTTTATGCTAAAGTTTTTCCTCGTTTAGAATTCCTGGATAAAAACATTATATTTCGCAATATGCATTTTTGTAAGTTACGCAATCAGATATTGTAGTTTTTTAAATGCCTGAATATACTTTTAAATTTTTTTGTTTTTTCACTGAACAACGTTTAACGTTTATGCTTGTTGAAAACACTCCCGTAGCTTTTAAAACCTCACCTGCGGTTATGGTTATTTATGTCTACTTTGCACTGTAATCCCTTGGCAGTATTTGCCATCATTTATAATTATGCAGTGATCCCTGATTAAGACAGCAAACGGTAATGATGATGACAATTCCGTGAATATTTTTAAAGCTTTAAAAAAACCTGAGCGTTTATATATATGGCATTCCTGGCGGCGTTATTGATGATGTAACAATCAAAGAATACCGTATCTATTAATGCGTAATAAACAAATGACATGCTTACTTCTACTTTTACAGTTACTTCCTCATTCATTTACGATAAAACTTTTGATATCTTCCCTTCTTCAGAGCAAAATGGTGGTAGCTGCTGCCGGGAAGGCAGTCATAGATCAACTCTCTGACTTCAAGTACAACAACTGAAGTGTACTATTAAATGAATGTGCCCCATATTTTTTTATACAAATGGTGTAGATAAGCTCCTTTTTATTACAACCTGTCGCTCCCTGCTACCGTATTTCACTAACTTGCAACTTTTTTTGCGTAGAAAAAAATGACTCTCATCTCAGCATTCTTTTTATGCCACCCACTCACCACTCAGCCAAAGACAACCAAGAAATAAACCACGAACAAAGTATGAAAGTATGTACAATTTTTCCATGTAACGATATGGATTAAATGAGTGAATGAAAAAACCATTCCCTAGACTTAACGCTCCTCCAACTCCCTCTAAGCTTTATATAAACAGGCAAAAGAAGAAGGGGTAAAGAAACATGCTTCACGGATCACGATTAGTGTGAGTGCTGAAAGAAGATTATGGGCATAATTTATCAATATCTGTAAACTGTACATAACACTGATTAATAGTTCACCAGACAGACATACCAATCGCATATCACTTTAAAGACGTCATTAATATCACCGCTCTCTGTTGTTGCAGTGTAAAGTAACTGGTAAATTCACACAAGCCATTATGGGATTTACATATGTCGGTTGATTTCCACTCTCTGGTATGCATAGGTAATTTGAATACAGAGATAGTTTTTTTAAAACCCTGTGTGCTAAATGCAAAAATATGCGGACTTGGAGGGAATGGGAGCTTACACAACAACAACGTTGTTAAAAAGGCATAAAAATGTAGAAGGCGAGGAGTGAATGAGTGATGATCTTCTTTTAGAGATAAATTGTCTTGTAAAGCTTACGCTAATTGTGAAAAGAAATGGATACATGGAGTTTATACAAGGTGTAGTGGTAAAGAACAATGGTGAATGGTTTATGAATTGGTTCAAACCAGAGTGTAAAAAAGTATGATGGTCTCTCACACAAACATACACACTGTCTGTTGTATTGATCGTGTCAAAAAGATAACCAGGCACCGTTACAATTAATAAGCTGCACTGCATAGTAATTAAAGACATTTATAAAAAATAGTATATAAAAAATTGATAGCAACCACGACAAGAAAAATATAAAGACTCTAGTCAACATTGACTCGCGGGAAGTCATCATCGTTGTCGTGTTACTTAACAGTAACAAACTGCATTTTTATATTTTATAGCCAGAACGAAATCCTTTTACGATTTCCGTTCACTAAATAGCAGTACTATGATGATCTGATAGCATGTTTTTTTTCTTCAGATTGTTCCGTAGCTCTATATATAATAGAGTGATGGAAGGCAAAACTACCTTGGGTTGTAAAATATATTGAAGAGCAGCGCACACTACGCCAATTTTTGAAACCATCTTCCTGAAATGTCATGGGAGCGATTTAGTATGGCAGAGAGGAGCAGGAAAAACTAGGCTTGGTTTTTATACTTGAAGAATAATTATCCTCAATCACATTTTTTCATGTGTGCATTTTGATCGTCATCTCTTATTCTTTGAATCCTCTTGTGTCGTTTATCATACAACAACATCTCTCCTAGGCTTATATTCCACTGCTGCGGTGACATGATGTGTACACAATTGAAATGAGAATTGAAAGAATATATATTTTTTTCCCAATCAGGATCATTTACATCTATTCTTCCTTGTACAACTCAAATTTCCTGTGTTTTCATGCAAATATTTTTTGTTGGTGGTTTTTTTCAGCCAGAAAGGGACGTGATTGTAAAAAAAACCAAACTGAAGCATTCTCTCGTTACTAGTTTATGTAGAGAGAAATATCATCTTATTTACCCTACCTATATGGATGTAGGACTGGCCTGAACATGGCTGCAACTTACCTTATTCGAGATTTAAGGAAAGATCATCATCACATCTCACGATATACAAGCACGTAGCGTTGACATCATGTATTTTCCGTAACAGTTTGCAGAACGTGACTCCTTCAGTTTGAGAGACTGAGAAAGGGAAGAAGACGAAAAAAATAAAATTGGAAGACCAATGTCCTTCTTCTTGCATCTGCATCATACTTCTTACAAAAATGCAACAAGTTTATTGCTTAGTTGTTTGGTTCTCTCAAATAATGTAAATTTGCGTACTTCCTCTATCCGATGTAAAGAGAGAGAGAAAACATTGCAGTTTGGCAATATTATTTTTTTTTTCTTTAGTATGAATGAACTTCGTCGTCCATGTTTATACTCTCCTCCTCCCTTAACGAGATAATAATAGTTGTGTTCTGCTTAGTTACAATTTGCTGTTAGTAATGATTATTATGATGGATATAAAGAAACCATATTTTCCAATTCTGTTAATAACGACATGCACATTATGACTTCCAGAAAGAACACCTTTATGAAATTAGCAATAATAATACTACTAGCCATTAAAACAACAAGGTGTAGTAATTCGTTTCGGATGATGGCATGTATAATACCTACGGGCACTAACGGACTTTTTCCTCTTGCCTAAAAAAATGATTTTGTTAAAAAGGGATTAAGTCTGTTTGTGAATTATGTGTCGCATCTGACATAAGGATTATAGAATCTTTTTATAGCATCTTAGTAGGATGATATATTGTTGTTGTTGATGTAAGGTATGTTGCTAAATTGAAATAACCACAGATTTTACAATACTATAAATCTTACCTTGAACATGGTTTCAAACCTTGCTTACATTATATGAATGGGAGGGTTTGGCTTGACTGACTGAACTTGATGTTTGGCGTAGATAAATATATGATTGTTACATCTTCTCTCTGAGCTGCTCGCTGCTCACCGTTCTGTACTAAATAAATGCCTAATATACTAACTACATCTGAATTGTACTTGAAATTGCACAACAGTATATAATATGCAACACAATCAACTCTCTATATAATAATAACAGTTTCTGTGTCTCTCTACAGTGTTTACAACAGAGTGAGCAACATTGTTCATAATTCGTTTACATATTTAGGATATTGCATTAAAATTGAAATGAGTGTTTACAATTATTTTGCCATTCATGTTTGTTGGGCTGTTAATCTGTAGACAGACTTTTGCATTGCATCATGATGATATTATAATATCCATACGCAATTCTGGTGCCCAATTGTGTACCAAACTCATTTTTTATTTTATCTTTCCATCACTGCAATATAACATCTTTTAGCATGAACATAAAAAAATATCATATATATATATTTGCTCCTGCAGTCTTTTGGCTCCCTGTTTTAGAATGTCAAAATTTAAAGCAAAAATATATTATGCTACTTCGCTCTTTAATCATATTTCACCTTGCACAATTACCAGTTATGTTATATTCGCACATTTTCCCTTCATGGAACACATAATCTTGCTTCCGTCCATTCTTCTTCTTCTTCCGTCTCAGTCAACAGTATTTCCTGTCATGCATGCATGAATGCTATTTTGCTCAACACTTTACATCCAGCCAGCCACTGTCTTAATAAAATGTTCTGTTCTAACTTCTTCCATAAAGTCTATTCTAACATTTCGTGTAAAGACCATTACAAGCAAAATCATGTCTACCCGTCCAAATGATTACTCTTTAGTTTTTGTTATGATTTGTGACTACCAAGATTTCATTTTCAACAATAAAATTTGAACATGGAAACTTGCAAACAACATTTTTTTACGCGAATCGTGATGGAAGCTAAATTATATCTTGAAATGAAATCGAGAGGAAAAGGGTGTTTGCAGTTTGCATAAATGCATAATGCATTGAAAATACCTAAAATATACGCACATACTGTGCACAGCACAAATATATACTGCTATTCGAAAGTGGAAAGTGGCATTCTTTTTGCTTGTCGCGGCTATATGAGTTGATTGTGACGATTGGTTTTTATTTTGCTGTAAAGTTAAGACGTAAGACTGCGGTGGTGGCTATAAGTCACACAAGTTATAATTAGACCCCTTGTCTTTTCCAACTTTTTTGTAAAAACTCGCATCATCTTGACTACACATTTGCACATCTACTGCGCGCGGCAGTCTATTACGAAAAATGAATTTATTTGCGAAAATTTTGTGTGCGCTAGGTTATCTAAGGCTCTGGCTGCGCTGTAGTTGGTAATTAACGATGACAGTGAAACTGACACCAGGTGCAAAATATTGATTGGCCCTAGTCCAAATCAGGTGCACGTTCAAGATAAATACCTATCTAAAGTTTCCCTGCAAAATTTATTATCTTACGTCTAAATAATGAATTGGGTAGATTTCTAAATATTAGGCAAATTATGGATTCAACTTTTAAAAAATGAATATTTTTTGTCTCCACGACTTATTCCATTTCTCTCATACTAATTGATGATCTGATATAAATTATTTTTTACAGTAGGATATTTCGCTGATTGGCAATTAATAATTGAGGTTCTATCTAAATACTCAAGTAGCACACATTCTGCAAAAAATCAGTGGATTATTGATGAATCGTAAATTTGTTGATGTTTATTTATAAGCAGGGCAGGCGATGAGTTTTAAGGATAATTCCTACAAAAATGGACAAAACAGGATATGCGATAAGCGTTGACTTTATTTCCTTCACCTTGTGCAGCATGATTAAGTTTCTCATTTCTCATGCAATGAGAACACGATAATTATTAGGCAACACGTAGAGGAAGGAAGGATGTTCTGACATAATTATGCAATTCATTTGCGGTGGTGAGGCATGTGCATGAAAAACTATGCCCACACACACAAGCTAATCGTGTAAACTTGTTGTGTAATGTAGCGATGATAGTAGTAAATACCGCTGCAGAAATAGAATACTGATAAATTAGTACAATAAATATAAACCAAGTTTTATCAAAACTAGACCTCAATCAAAAAAGCAAACAAATAAATAAATATAGTTATAAAAAACGTATATAGATTTCTATGCTTGATTCTTCCGTTCTCTGTCCGTTCAGCATTGTTTACTCGCGCAGCATGCTTCTGACCTGAAGAGCACAAAGATGTTTTTCACGATATCCATAGAACATAAATGGTTTCCTACTTATAAATATTACTGACGTTATTCCGTTTTGTAAAACCATGGTTCTATATATAAAGTAAGCTTGTACTACTGACCAGATGCGTGTAATTGGCAACTTATAATATACTTTCCTCTGAAGGATTAAACTATACATGCAAAGTTTACATTTAAGGTTGCTCTATCATATTTGGTTTGCCATTATTAGTCATAATAATCATTTCTGCTTTGTAGGTACATAAATATGAGTGAGTACAAGAAATAGACGTCAATGCACCTGCACCTTTCCTTGGCAGTTGTTGTAGTAGAAAAAATATATATTTTTTAAAACATTTGTTGCAAAACATGTAGACGCACAATGAAAGAATGGGTTACGGAACTAAGATTAAATCTTAAATGGCTACATGGTAATATGAATTGTATCATTATGAAGAATCCCTGAGGCCGCAACAAAAATTACATGTACTGCTGTGGAGCTGCACACAGTAGCTGTACCGCCAAAGTGCCATGTAATTTACAATGCACAAATAGCCTTTGAAGGAAAGGATTATATTTTGGTATTGTTTGTAGAAAATTTGTAAAATATTTTAAAATAATGTCTTGGTAATAATCAACTCCTGCTACAGTTTTGAACAACGAATTTCTCTCTATTATTATTACAAACGATTTAGTTGCTATAGTTAATAACAAATGCGCTGAAGAAAGTTAAATAATTTCCTTTGATGTACGATTAGTGTAATCAATAAAAAATTCCTTGTTTGGATTCACGTATAACATGGGAAAGAAATGTTATCCATGCATTATTTATTTTATACATATTTTAACTTTGAACTAATAACAATAAAAATATGAAAGCAGCCAATGTGATGTGAACATAATTAATCAATTATGCAATTTCAGATAATCGATAATAATGCACGGTAACGTTTCGTTTGCATACAAGATGATGGTTTTATAATGCGTTATTCGTGATCTGATGTTTTCTACGGATATAATGCAACATAAAAGTTTAGGTACACATAGCACACATTTATCTGACAAGAGACTCACGTTAAGTTACTGTACTTGACCATTTTTTTTTCAGTTTTAATTTTCTTTAAAAAAGCAAAATTTGCCATCATTGACTGCCTCATCATCATGTTCACCGACTTTTATATACCTGCCCTACGACGATTTGAAACAAGTCTTTTGTGTGTGCAGTAATTCATATGTACACACACACACACTGCATTTTACATCTTTTATACCAAACAACACAGAAAACTAGTGGCTTACCTACTTTAAAAATCCAGTCTATCAGGATTTAGGCCATACACGCATGTCTTGTGTAGTATATGCTTATATGCGTGTACTACTCCATTAACTTGATTTATCTTAAATGTTCCCTTACCACCGGTTTAAAGCTATTTTCACCTTCTCTCTAATCGCCTGGTAAAATGAGTATGTTTCATAAAAAAAGCTGTAATCCTAGTTAAAACAAAAGCAGGAGACAGGTAGATCTTGTTTCCGTATGTAATAATAACATGCAAAAATGCAACAGCCCCAAAATTATATAGCAATTTCATTTCCTAAGCGTTTTCACTGAGTATAAAAAAAATGAGAATTATTCTCAAGGTTGGTTAGGGATAAAAGAGTATCATTTGTCGAGTTACTTTTTTTACGATTAGAGAAATAAACAAGTGGAAAATAAGGGAAAATTAGTGTTTTTGCTTGATTGATTCTGGTTTGCCAAATAGAAAGAATTAAATGGTTTTTACCATTTAAGTAGTGTCAGTACTAATGTTTATGGGGAATAATAATATATTATGCTACTGTTTTCATAGGTGCACGTATTTAAAAAAATGACTAAATGTTATTGTTTCAAATTACTTTTCTATGTGACGAATTTCCGTTTCATGCATTGAGGAATTTGGATCATTTCGCGAAATAATGGATTTCTTAAATGATTTTGCGATGAATGAAGTTTGTGCTGACAATCTAGTTTACTATCTACAATGCCTTGATAAAAAAGGAACTAGAACTCTTTGACACGCGATCAGATTATTTGAATTTTTAAGACAAATTGATGTTGCGATTGTAGACATTAACTTTATTTTCTGTTTTCTGAATCCATGCATATCATATAATCCTGATTAATATATTTTCCTACGGATTAGAAGGATTTACACAAATATTTCATTACAAGGAGACAATAAGTTGTGCAGACCAATGAAATAAAAACACGACAACAATGATCCTTCTTAATCCACGGAAACTCAAGCGTATATAATGGAACAATGACATTACATTCTTATAACGTGCTTATGAATGCTTCAGATGCGACATTATTATTACCACCGCTACTTCTACCAAACAATTTTTCAATTCAACTTATACAATTTTTGATTTCTATATGTTTGACCAAAGTCAAATTATTGTCTTTGTGTGTTCTATTGTTATATTAATTGCAAATAGTATTCTTCTCTGTCCACCCACATTGACTATTTGAACATTGTAATTTTTTACCTGTGCAGAAGCAGCAACAATTGTACAAGGGATCTTATTTCCAACTATCCGACTCCTCACGTTCCATCTGCTAAATCGTGCAGAGAGCCAGTACGTGACATTATGAAAAAAGGTCTTCGGATTTCTAATCAAATCGGTCCATCTACATCGGGCGAATTGGCCACGTTTCCTTTGTAAGATAGCGTATTATGAGGTTACTCAATCCAAAGCTATACATCAAAATATTATTGCATTCACGTCAATTTTAGTAGTACCTTTTTTATGAACCAAGTCGTTAATGTGTACTTTTTAATGGCGCTACAATAGTCAGTGGGACTGGCACATATATTTTACTCGGCTTGTTTGCGGTTTATTTTGACTACATCATCATCACTCCTTTTGCTCATCTCTGTGTACCAGCTTCACTCAACATCATCATCATCAATCTGCATAAAACATCCTTCTTACCAACTTTTATTGCAAATACCAATGAATGTTTTGTGGGTGAACATCTTCATCTTTGGATTCATTACTGCCTATTAGTTCTTTTATTGTTTTTTACGATTATTGCGATTAAAAAGTGAGAGAAAAGCAAAATACACTTGACGTCTAAAAATGCTTAGAGAGAGATGCGCGCTGTGTTGCTAAAACTTTCATAATAACAGGCAGTAATCTCACTGAAAGGTGCCTTCGTTTAGTTCTGCATCGAGATTTGGCATGATGATGCGTTGACCTTTCATGATAGTTAACCAAGTAAGTGTCGACCCACCAAATTGGGCAACAACACAAAAAGTGCAACGTGGTAAAAAAACTACCAAAATGATGTGATGGGTTTGTAGGTAGAGAAATATACACATACAAGATGTTATAGAAACACGGAATACTTTAAAAGTGTAAACTACCAACTCTTTCTTGTGATGCATTTCTTTGTTCTTATTTATGACCAAAGCCATCATAATATCAGTAGGTGATGCATTCTTTTTTCTTCATCTGTTTCTTAATGTCTGTCTACCCAAAGGAGTGAAAATATATAGGGATATCGAACTTTTTGAAATTTTTTGAAATGTAAAGACAGCTTTGTTTGGCAGGAACCTATAAAAGGTTTTCTTCCTTCTTCTTCTCTCTCTCTCTATCTTACCGACATCTCACAATCAGTTACGTAAATGGCCAGTCTCTCAGCCAAACTCAACATTTCTCGGCCTCCAATAAACCGACTGACTTATTTATTTAGAGACACATATAAAAAATCCTTATCAAAACGGTGTTTCAGGTATCATTATTATGATGACTGTTTGCATTGTTTCTTGTAGATTATTATAGAACCTTTTAAAATAATTACCAGGGTGACCTTTACTCTTTCATGTGAACTCCAATCTCTCTCTCAATCGTCGTGTGTGTTTGCTTCTTACCTGTTACAAAAAAATCTCTGTACATGAATCCCTTTCAGAATTTGGTCGTCGTCGTCACATCATCATCATCGTTGATTTTTTTTTCTCATTGCAGCATTGTTTCTCTTTTCCTTTCTAATTTAGTATTCTCTTTTTAAATCCAATAAACAACATGTAGGCATGCTAAGTGACGAGTACATTTGGTGGTGATGATTGACTGCTAAACACAAAAACAAGTGTGCTTACACGTCTATATAACAACGTCTAATGGCAAATAAATTGTTAAGGAAACTTGTCTCTGTACAAGAAAGCTTACACAAGCAAGCAAATGTAAGATTATTATTGCACCTTAAAAAATACATGGTCTATAGTCTAGTCTAGATCCGTGTACTACATTACTTACATTACAAGAACAAAGTGCATTCAGAAATGCACGGTAGATACAACCATGCAAAAAAATTAAGCTTGCAGCAGGACATCTTTTTTTACTTATCATTTAGAAACTTTCGTTGAATGAAATTATTATGTTGGTTGCATACTTGAGTGGATGAAATCTGATGACGACAGCAGCAGCAGCAGGACACATGAGAGTGGAAAATGGTTTATCTGAATTTGTAAGTACAATGGTGAAACACGGTAGAGTTAGAAATGAGAATTTTTGTGCAATTTTAATCACGTTGTTTTAAATGAATGCTTAAATGCACAAAAACACTGCAACAGCCTGCTGTTTTAAAAGAAGCATGCTGACTGATAAATAGTGAAGAGGAAAGGGGAAATATAACAACAATGGTTGGATTTGGGCTCTCATCTTCATCATCATCTTCGTCGTTGTCACTGTCACCACACTCGGCAGTGTCCACCCTGAACTCCATTATGCACTGTTGCATTCTTCCCTCTTATGAAAGTGATAGGCAATGATGATGAGGAAGAAGATGGCAGTGTTTAATGTTCACACTTTTTACCTGCATTTTTATATGCATCTACCCACATAATATATATTTATGTACAAGATGAATTTTTCCTGACTACCTGAATGCCTTATAAGACGATATAATAGTGGCCGATCATGGGAGCCAGTTAACGTGGCAAAGTGGTAATGAAAGGTGTGTGTATGTGTCTTCTGTGTATATACATGGCCAACTATTTACCAAACCATGACATATCAAATGAACTGTTTTGTGTGCAAAAAAAGTCAACGAGGAGAAGTGAAAGACGAAAGTTCATCTGCAAGTGCAACTAGAACAAGAGGACTGTATAGTTTGCATTTGCAAGTATTTATCTTAACATGTAGTTTTTAAACTTGTACTCTGTCCTCTTGATAATATACAGCACTACACTTGGGTAAAATGCAGTGCTAAAGGATTCATTTGCAACAACCACCACCGATCTTATTACTACATCTTAACATTGTTCATTCTACTTTTTTCTACATGGTGTGCAGAGAGAATAAGGTGTGCGTGTACACATTTGTGTGCATCCACATAGCCATATTATACCCGTTTCCCATATAAAGTATCAACAAAACCGCCTTTAAGCAGAGAGCTTCAACAACAACCATATAGTGTCCTCAATCAGCATTGTTGCTTGCATACAATTGTTGTGAATTGCAAAGAGGACTTACGAACCAACGACGAATATTATTATGTGAAGGAAAATTAAAACCTGAGATAGAGAGAGAGGTAGCAAAAAGAGTTACATTCAGGAGTAGTATTGGCCCTTCTTTTTGTGTTTGCAAGTTTCACGCTCATGAGATGAATCATGAAAGACTTTACGTCTTAAAGCATACCTGTATAATGAAAAATGAGAAATGTAAGTATACCTACAAGAGAGAGAGAGAATGCTGCCTCTTTGCTGTGGTGAATAAGGGAGGGACAATCCACAAGTAATGCGTTTTTTTGTAATCACTAATGTGAAATGAACCACGTCTTCTTCGCATTATTGTTATTATTATTATTTTGATTATTATTTTTCATTGTTCTGCAGCATTCGCCACTAGCCATGTTCTTGCTGTCAACCAAATTAGGGAAAACTTTAAATTTATAATAATGATACCAGGGAATGCAATGCCAATGACAATGAGAATCCTTTTGATAGCAACAGTGACAACCAAAAATGAAAGCAGTGGATATATAGAGACATAAGTGGTTATTTAAGGAGTTCTGGTCGCGTCTATAAAATAAAAAAATTATATATACATTTCAATACGCTAAAGGCGATAGATTAGATTCGACTTGAAGGAAAAAAAGGGGAAGTGCACGCACAACAAGGATGCTGTATTATACTGTCTGTCATTGCAGCGCTGCTAGTCTTGCTGTTATTTTTAGTCGTAATTTTTTTGCAAGAAGATACATGCGTGGGCAACAGCTTTTCAAAGCGGTTGACAATGGCCACTTCTTTTGACGAGAAGTTTAAGAGTTGCTTATAGAAAATTATAAAAATTTGTCTAATTTGGATACTATTGATATGGGGCTTGTCGCCAGGGGCTACGATGAAAATGTTTGCACACTTGAAATTGATAACATTATTTTAATTTCTACATTCCTACACAACTTAATGTACATGTTGGTATATAATATGTAAATTTTGTGTGTGTATATTTCTCCGAGGTAGAATAAGCAGTGAAAGCTTTTAGATCCGCCTACTTAGCGAATATATGATTTATCATGGATAATTAAATTTTGTTGGTACATACATGCGCCGTATCGGAAGTGCTCATTTTATCATTAGTGGAGTCGATAAACTTTCGTAATCTTTGCATGACCAAATGTGGAAACGTAAAAGGTGTTTACATCCTCGTAATTTTTACTGATTTATTTGAGAATTTGAAAGTGGCAAGAAAAATTTGTTTATGAAATTAAAGCTTTTTTTGGTTATTGGATTATGAAATGAACGATAAGTTATTATGTATTTATGTTTATTATATAGTTTTCCACTTATGTCATTAGTAATTGGTAATAATGTGGATGCTGTAACTAACTTAATTTGTAAGATGATTTTTGTCGCTAAGGACATTGAGGCATTTAAATACAATAGTTATGTAGCTTAAATGATGCGCCTTAGATAGTTGGTTATTGTGAAATGTAATGCAGAACCGATCCGATTTAAGCTAACTGCTTATCTTTATCGATGATATTACAATGAAAGGTGTGGAGTAATTTTAACAGTTAAATGATTCTTCATTTCGGCATGTTGCATCGTAAAATTTTCATAATTAATGAAGAAGAACATTGATGGGTACTCGTCTTCTAATATAATTGACCATTTTGATTATAAAAACGGTGTAAGCACATATTCTACCCAGAAACCCATATTACACGAAAGCTATCAATTATCAACATGTCGTTTAAGATATCAAGTGAATAACGCAAGCTATAATTGGCATATGTATTTCTTCTACTATTATTTCCAATCATGATTTTTATTGAAGGGAACACAATTTCGCGTATAAATTATCAGTTGACGTTTTGCTCTATAATTACTATATTCATCTAATTGCATTTGATAAGCTAATGACTATAATATCAGGCTTATAGCTGTACAAAAGTCCGTTTCGCACTCACTTTGTGTTTAGCCAAGCGTGCGTATGGCCAAAGACATAATTGCCGTGTTACTATATATATAGGTATGTCTATTATCTACCTGGCGACTAATTAATAGGTGACAACGTGCAAATTAGCGTGCGTGAGGGAACGTATCGCGAAAAAGAACACATTTTTGCGTACTGAATTTTTTAGATCCTAGGAGTATTTTGTTTCAACTATAAATAAATATTTCACACATGAATACTCATTTTGTTTCTTATGAATGAATAAATGAGTTTGCTCACTGATGGGTGAAAAAACGTGCTAGGCATTGGAATGTGGAGGTAAAATAAACATATTATGTAATTTTGCAGGTGTTAGAAGTTAGCATGCGCTCCCCTCATAATAATTTGTGTACTTTCTAACGAGTGCAAAATGCAAAGTCAAGAGATGTTATTGCTGCTGCTGTTGTTGTACAGGATCCAGGGAACAAGTCCTATAATCCCAGTATATGCAGTTATTATTATTATTATTTTTTATAGAACGTTACTTTAAATAGAAATGAAGTTGTGCAACTGAGAATTTTACGCATGAAATTCACATAAACAACAACGACCCAAAATGTTTACATCATTTACAATTCATGCTGCTGCTGGCATCAATTTACTTTTTTATTTTTCCTTTGCTATTGACCGAGTCATATTGATGATGATGATGAGCCAAAAATACATACTCGCACAAGACAAACATTTACGGCCCTTTGTTGTTCATCGTCAAGTTACTAATTAACTTGCCGATAACAACCAAAGTAGAGTATAAAAAAGTGAAGAAAAAAAAACATTGCAATGAAGAAAAAAAGAATTGTTTAGTTGCTCACATAATAATCCTAGTTTAATTTCATATATTTCACATTCAGCTAAAAACCCCTCACATTATTATTACATCGTCGTTCCTACATTGAAATGTGTTCTCTCTAAGCACAAAGATATTAAACGCTTATCTTCCGTTTTTATTTAGAATAATTTGTAATTTGTTTCAGATTGGATCAATCGATTAGCAATCATATAAAAATCATTGGGATGTTACATCTAGTCTAGTAGACAAGACGCGAACATTATTTGATACCTAATGGTGTTAACGATGGACACGTGGCCATGCCCACTAACTCTTTTATTTATAGTACCAATCACATCACAACAAGGCCTATTATTACAGAATATTATATGCTCCCTATTTTCAATTGCTCCATTATCACTAAATCACTTGTCACATAATTTAATCCTATTGTTTGTCAAATACCTGTAAGATATTTAACATAACATGTTTCCAAGCCTTGCTACTGTCCTTCTGGGTGGTGTCTCTGTTAGATAGGCTTGTAGAAAAATTCATCTCTCCTTTTTGAAACGGACTTGTTGCATAGAGGCAAAGACAATTATGAACAAGCATCAAGGTTCATTAGGTAGCCTGGTAAACATTTTTCATCTCCTTTTACGAATATAATGTACATGAACGACAAAGTAGTAATCCGGCTGCTATTATACCTATTTAAAAAAAGAACACCTCTCTCTCTAGATTTTCGGCGAGGTCGTAGATTTCCGGGTTAAAAAGCAGTTCAAAAATTCAAGCACCATATACTCTACTCTCCCACATTTGGCCGTTAAATTTGTATCTCTGAAGTTGTCACAGATCAATGACTTTCATGAGTGATGGGTTTATTCAAAGAACAAAATGAGCTCCATTGTTACACTCAACGTGAATGTCATTTTGTGTTGAAATAGCAAGCGCAAAGTTATGTGCGTTGGTTAAGTAAGTGGTGACAGTGCTGACTTTAGCAGAGTGAATTTTCATCATTCCAAATTGCTTGCATTTTTTTAAAAGTATATTACGAGAAACTGCATTTTAAATCTTAAGTGGGTGAATATTATGGCTTGGCATGACATGACAAATTTTACAAGACATTCTCAGTAGATTCTCAGTACCTTCATTTTTTTTTAGCCCGTCCAAAAATAATGGCGTATAAACCGTAACCACATACACAGGTTCTTTGCATACAATTCCATTATAAGTAAATATATAGGCTAAACGCCTATGAGAATTCTTGCTTTTGGTTACATAATGGCAGAGATGGTGAGATGTACAGAATTTATATGCTAATCGAAATCTGGAAAAAATTGTCAATTTAAGCTGAGGTTGGTACAGTCCTGCATTTTTTGACCATCAGACGTAACCGTGGTTACTTAACTGTAAATATAAGAATGCACTTTGCGGCAGGGTAAAATGGAGTAGTACAAAAATGCGCTGATCGACAAATTATAGTAGGCTAAATTGACTACAATGTGGAATGAAAATCCATTTAATGACTCGTTTCCAAGTATGTATATGCAATAGCAAGTTGATCATTTGATGATTATAATTATCTTGCTGAAATCTACAAGTTTGCTTTTTCATGGTGCACAATTATTATTATGATTCGATATCTGGCCCAATTTCTTTTGATTTGGAACAAAGTTTAATAGTTAAGTAATCATAAAGTTGGAGATGCATATAATATTCCTAAATAACTGAAAATCTCATTGATGTGCCTCTTTTTTTTAACGAACGAAAAGGAGCAAACCACTCATTATTACCTTTATTGATAACTTTTCTTTTTAAACAAAGCTTATATCTTGTTTATTATCATCATACCGACCCACCCTAAAGGACTGACACAGCCAAATAAATAAATATTATGTGCTTCTCACTCACAGACTCTTTACATATATTTTACTATATACACTCATTGTTAGAAAAATGGCTTATGATTATTATGGAAAATATTGACTACCTTTCAATGTTGGTGTAGATGAATTATAATGAAACAATAAAAAACCGTACTGCTCTGAAGGAATCAAGGTTGAACAAGAATAAAAAGTAAGAATGAATGAAATATAGCAGTACTGCACACACCTTTCTAAATTAGCTGCAGGCAAGGCTACCTTATTTTTATGCAGAAAACGTAACATTATTATAAATTGAAATAAAAGTGATCATTAAATGTATTAAGTATTTCTTTTAAAGTTACACATACATAACTGCTCTCTAGAGGAGGAATTTGACTACGCCAGTTAAAAACTATGACATAGGTAAAACGATTCGTTTATATAAACAAGAAGATTTAATAAGTAGAGTCGGGTAATAAAAAAAAACATCTTATCGAAATTTTTTTTGGCTTGTGCTAAACGATTTGCCCGTGAAAAGGTTTCAAAAAAATACTTTCAAATGCGTACACATAGTTTGGCATGCAAATAAATAATTTGCAAGAGACGTAATGTATAGCAGTTATAGTTACTACTGCCGCTGTTGCTCGAGAAGTGGAAGGAATGAAAAGAAGTCAGCTTTAAAGTAGTTTAAACCTCACAAAGCAATTAAGCTTGATGAGCAAGCAGTTTCTGAAGATTTTTGTCTCACGCTCTGTAAATTTCTAATTGTGCACTCATTGTGAGTACCTACACATACATACAAACAGACAGAGAGGGTTAGTGACGAAGTCCAAATTAGACATGTGTTTGGTGTGAGATAATACAAATTACGACGCGCTACATTTCTTATCATCGTAACAATAATGAACGGTAATAATAAATGTTATGGTAATAATTAATTAAGATAATCATAACAGCAATGTTTTTTTCTAAAGGGTTAATACCACCACCGGATGATAAACAACTGGAGCGTTTTCAAGTTTTTTATAACGATTTGAGCTATTTAGAATAATTAGGAATTGACAAGGCCTCAAGAAGATAGTTTTGGTAGAGAAATATTAACAATCAGATTTTTAACGAACTTGATATAGGTATATAGTTACTAGCATTTAAAATTTTTAATAACTTATCTCACACTCATACTATTCAGCTAAGTTAAATGAAAAGAGTTTAGAATATATGGAATCAACGTGCGCATCTCTTTGGCCTATTTTTTATTCATGTATAATTTATCTGCGTTATTATCACATTATATAGCTTGAGCACATCTTCAGGTACTTTAGTCTTTATAAGGAGCTCGGCTCATCATAGTAAAAATATTTTCTGTTTATGTTATAGTTACATGATAAGCAAAGCGTTACGTTACGCAAGAAAACATGTAACGAACAACAACAGACAGACGACTTGAGCGAAATGTTCCATTCGACAAGAGTTAAAAATAATTTATCTTATTGTACCTAGAATTATGAATATGTGAGTAATAATCATAGAAGCATCAAGTCATATAGTACCAATATACTTGATTATTATGAAACAATATTTATTTGTTGTTCATATCAGAAAATGGAAAACCTTGAAAAAGTTAATTATAAGTATAACGTTCAAAATCAATTGTTCACACGACATGTTTAAAGTTAAACTGCATTTATAGAGTACACACAGATTACGTATTTTATGTAGCAACCATAATTCTGATTGGGGGTATATTAGCGGAGGGCACGTGCATGGTTTTGTTTACTTTGATTAAAAAAGTAATTGCAATTTGCAAAAAATAAAACAATCATAATTTTGGTGAATGAGGTATACACACTGACGTAACATGTTTTTCTCTAATTTGTATTCAGCACAAAAATTAAGATGTAAGATTGGAACTGGAACTAAAGTAGCGCTAATAAACTTCCTAGTTGTGGATTAGTAATCATAATAAATTATGAAAAACTAAAAGTAATCCACTAGCTTCCTTTTAATTTTCATAATGGAACAAAAAATGCATTACAGTTATATTTTCATTATATAAACTAGCATTAAGTCAAATTTAACTGATGTTTCAATTAAGAAGTATTTATTGACAGTTGCCGCGAAGACAGATGAATAGATCTATAATGAATTTACAGACAACGACAACAACACATTATGTGGCAGTTTCCATTGTGTGCACATGTTCCGAAACGACAGGAAAGGTTACATTGACGCGCAAAAACATGAATGATTTCTAAATTAAGATCACATGTAATGCACTTTTGGTCTACAATCTTACAAAAATAAATAAATCAATTGAAATCTAAATACTGTCTTCCTAAATCACTTCATTAATAAGGTCCATGTTTCATTGACTACAGAAGGACACGGAATTTAGATTGTGCCACCTTGGCAAAAATATATAATAAGAAGATCACAGAGCCAGAAATAGAGCTGAGTACACAAAAATGCATTATTGTATTTGCTATAAAAATACGGAGTGGGAAGTTAACTGTAGAAGAAGTAAAACTGCATTAAAGAGAGTTGGCGAGGATGATCAATGATGTGATGTGATATGGCAATGAAAGTAATGGGATCTCATTTTGATCACCCATCCGCCCCTATTTTTTCCTTACAGCTATTTTACAATTCATTATGTATCAAATAATAAAATCTCAATTCTATAAAATCTTTTTTCTCTTTTTTTTGAAGGTTTCAACAAAGCGGAATGATACTTGCTGAGGTGTAAGGAGGCTGGGATAACACCGACGAATTAAAATGTGGTACGTTATATATACCTAATTTACAATTATCGAATCTATTCTTTAAGTTTCTCTGTGTGTGTACACACACAGTACCTATTTTATGGTTTTTATATATTTTGTGAGCGGAGTAATGCACCTGAAATTTTAATGAATATCACTTGACCAAGTAGAAAATATATTTGGCATTTCTACGGATTTTCATTTCCCTACTTGTTATAATAATCATGATTATGATAAGTTTAATGTATGTACCTACGGTACACTTACACATGTTTAATGACGTCTGTAGGCTGTATATTTTAATCAATAGTAAAAAGTTACATATTCATCTAACAACTTATAGTGTAATGTGCAATATTGAATGACAATTGTATCACGTTTGCAATTTTCACATTGTTTCTCTGTGGGCAGTACGAATGACCGTTAGATGTAAACAGCCAACTAATAAATTTACAATTATCATTAAGATGTCTTCATCTGTCGGAACTGTAACGGCTATGCTATTTATGTATAAGTATTAAGTATATTATATATCTTTCTATAAAGTGTGATGAAAAGAAAGGAAAATGTTTCGCTTGCGATATATAGGTTATTACTTGCACTAGTAATACTAATGATAGCTAATAATAATAATACAGTCATCAAAAGCGTTCGTTGGTTGATTCTATCAAAAAAATATTTACTACTTTTTGCCCCTGCCAAATGATAGCTTTTGAGATTTACCCCAGAATATTCACATGCATAAAAGTCTTTATTTTAAAAAAATTCCACTTAGTTAGGATGCATTTCTTTGAAAAAAACAGATTCTCTTTGAATGAATGAGTCCCTGAAAATTTCTTTCATTTCATCTCGTTTTTTTTCTGCCAACTTTTTTGGCTTTGCGGCTCACCGTGTTTTCGCTCTGGTTTACAAAGTTACTCCAACTGATTTTTCTACTTTTTAAAAATATATCTTGAAAAAAAAGTAATAAGCAGTTTACCGATTGTTTTTACCGTGTGTCATTTGATGTGGTTGATAATACTAGAGCATAATAATATATAAAAGTAGGTAGGTATGCACATTATTGTTATTATTATTCTTATTTAAACGAGAAGTGTAATAGCATCAGAAAAAAATATTACTTTTGCCGGTGGATTCTTCAGAGAGTGTTGATTGTTGTGGTGTTGTTGGGGAAGATTGTAAGAAACGATTTCTAACTCGTCATCTACCAATCTTCGCACAAACTGAGGATGAAAGTGACCTCGTTGATTCTTCGTAAAAGATAAATTACTCTAGACGGTTTGTAAAAGTGAGGCCAAAAAACATTTTGCTTTGGTTCTTGTTGTTGCTGGGGCATACTTTTATCAACCAACAACTTTTAGAAGTGTAGTTCAGTAGTGTGCTCCTTCACAAACAGGTTTACAACCTATTAATTCATTTATCATTAGTAGCAGTAGTATACTGAGGGCAGAAAGCGACTTACAGATTTTTTTGCGAGAAATTTTTCTGATCACATTTGATAAACCCTTCATTCACTCTCTGCTCACCTTTTGTCTACCGTGTGGCGTTGTCGACATTTCTTGTTGACAAAAAAAATTCTTTTCATTTCACTCTGAAATTTCATTTACAATGGATATACGAATATTATTGCAAATATGTGCTAGTTCACTAACGACTTTACAATTACTGGAAAATGTCAGTTTTACATGAAAATTGCAAATTACATTTGTTTAACCCTTTTATAAAATATATACACGTGAGCAATGTATATTCATGTATTTTATTAATATGCAAGTGTTTTGCTGTCAAGGCTCAATTGACAAAGGTAATTTGGCATCTAGAAATTTTTACCATGATTCACTTAATGGTAATCACATAAAATGCCACAAGCAAAGTTTGTTATTTGTTAAGAAAACAAACGCGCCTTTTGTTAGGTTCCGCGATAAATTCTCAGCAAGCCTATTTTGCTGTAATGATAATACCTACCTGTTGTACCATAGTTTTGTTTATTGGTTGAAGGATGCAGTATAGTAATTCTTTATTGTTGTTAATAATATGAGGTTATCAGGAGCAACTGTCATTTTTATTTTCTGCTTCAAATACTACTACTGCTTAAAAAACCACTACTAAAAAAGACCGTGGCATCTTTTAAATTTTCCAATAACATGATTTGTGCGAGCCTAAACATACAAGAACAACCTACTCTTGTGGTTTTGGTGCTATAATTGTATATTCATACCTACTTTACATATTACATACCTGTGTGTGTGCACAATTACAGCTTGTTGCAATTCAGCTCGTCAAATCAAAACTCAATTCATCACTAACTGGGCATTATTCTTATTTCAAGCTTCCCTAAAAAAAGTGCAACTTGTACACACGTACTATTTTACTACATGCCATGCCTGTTTTTTTTGCAGTTACTCCGAAAATGTTACTCACAATCTCAGTTTTTTCTGCAATGTAATTTCTTGTGCAGGTATGCGCAAACCCATGTTATCTTACAACTTGATGTATTATGTATATGTTTGGATGTGGCTTCTTTTCTGTGAAGGTATAAATAAGCGTGCAACATGCAACGCGAGTGCATGCATTCCTCTCTTATTGCTATTGTTGTTGCCAAATGATTCTCCCTTTTTCAGATTTACACACTGTAAGTCTGTGAGTGTCTATAAGATAGATCTAAATATGCTGCTTGCATTGAAGGAAGTGACGTTGACAAACACGGTAACTTTGTCTATATTTTTTTTCTCTTCGATTGTTCATACAACAAGTACAAACATGCAGATCGTTAAGTCTACACCAACCACCACTCTCCCTCTGATTCTGTCATCGTGAAGAACACAAAAAAGTATTTTTTTTCTTATAAGCCAAACAACGAATCAAAGGTGTATAGAAGCTTGATACAATGGAGGCTGAAAGGATGACTTGATTGAAGTCTATTTTTATGATAGAGTGTATAAGTGGCATGTTGCATTATTTGTGAATAATATATGATCATGTCTCTCATAGACAAACATGATCATTTTCTTTCACTTGTTCAAACTGCTTAGGCCTGTAAGCTAACAAAAATGTGGTAGACAATAATGCAATGCAATGCAAGCCAATGAGATGGATAAGATGAATACCTAAATACTTTTTTTGATAGCACTTAACTATGTACTTACTTACACAAGATACTTGAACGGTGATGATGATGATCGGGCTACAGGCTATCTATCTCAAGAACAATTTTTTTTATTCTCCTTAACGGTGTCATACAAATAGGAAGCTAGAGTTGATGTGTTTGCATTCCAAAGATAGTTCGGTTCAGCAAGAGAGAAGAAGAAGGAGATGCGTTTTTATTAGCGTTCTGTGACGACGACGACGACAATCTTAAAAGAAGTATAACTTTGAATCAAATTAAGCGTCTCGCTTTTGAGCTGATTGGGTGTGTCCTTTGAAAATGTGTGTATTTACACCAGCCAAACATTTTTTTAGCAGGCGATAAGTACATAATGCAGCAGCAACAGCAAGCAATACGCATTATTATTATTATTGTATATTTTTTTTCTTCTCTTGCCATTTCAATTTGTTGACAGAGGTTTCTCAATCTTAATACTGTGTGTATTCTATGCAACTTTTAGGTATGCGCTTCTTATCACAAAAATAGCTGTTTTTGCATAATAATAATATTTGACTGCTAACATGCGATGCTCTTGGCGTTCGCCTTCTTGATTCCATTTTAAGTTTTCATTGTTACAGATTGTATGGATGGATAAAGAAAAGTTGGGAGGATCTGTCACCCAGCAGCAGACTGATAAAAAAATAACGTTAACAAACTGTGTAGAGAGTACAGCCTCCAAACTTAAAAATAACTTTAGTCAAGAAGAGTTGTGTATATACATGTATGACTTGCATTGATTATTATTGCATTTTTACTACAGAGATATGAGGAGATGTGTGACCGATGTTTGGAGAAAAAAAAATGTCTGCTTAAAAAAGCGAATGGGGTAAATAAAAAATGAGAATGAACTTCATTAAGAAACTGATGGATTTGAAAGAAACTACCTTTTGAACATCTGTCAAACAAGTGCCTAGATAGGGTGTGTTATGTGTTTCTTCTGACGTTGGATATGTCGTTTAACAAAGCACGAAGCCAAGTTCAAATCACTTGATATTTTTTAAAGTGTTGCCCCTTCTCCTTGAAAAAAAAATGCAATTTCCAATATTTAGCAGTAATATATATAATATATTGAAAAGATGTTAATGTAAAAAGAGTCCCATTGTATTAATGTAATATGCTGTTTTACAATGAAACTGTAATAACGATCCTCATGGTATGGTACATGGCACTGAAAGAGGGCAACAATTATGACTACCTCGATCCTCGCAGCAGCAGTTTCCAATAAACGTAGCAAGTGGCAATGTTACAATTGTTCGTGCCCCATAAAACCAGATGCATTGTGCACACAGAGAAAAATACAAATATATTTTTTTAACTATCCAGTATCCTTGAAACGAGTACTTATTCTTAAATTGTTATTTGCATCTTCGAAAAATCTAACGAATTCGACTAGCGTATGTATATGCACCATGCGCATTGTCATTCATTCTAAAGAATTATATCACTTAACTCGTTCTTACCACTTTGTAGAGAGAGATGTAATATGTTTTGTAGGCGTTGCGTTTGGAGGAGTTTGTTAGAGTGCAAGTTCAGCTCATGCTAGTTTCTTGTAATTATTATTTTTATTTTTTTATTTTGACAAATCAATTGTGTATGTGTGGTTGTACTCTATTGTGTCATGTTACTACTTGTTATATTCCAACAAACACCCATTCTACTTGTGTGGTTGTTCCCTTCCTTTTAATGAGTTTTTCAAGGTCTCTTTTTATATCTCCTCTGCTCATGTTAGTCTCCGTGTATCGAGAAAGTTTTTACGTGGGATCACCATGGCAATACTTAACGGAGACGGATTTACAAAATAGAAAAAATAATGCAGAAGGAATGACAATAACCAAGCAACAACTTACAGGATGGTTTAGATTCTGTATTTATTTAACAATCCATTGTTATTCTCTAATTGTTAAAGAAAATTTATTTCTTGTTATTGGTAAATATATATGGGAATCTTGTCTGGATTATTGTTTGGCTGACAAAACATGGGACGGTTTTATTTCATACAAAACTTCTGGTACCGTACTGTTCTTCCCTGACTATGTAATGATGAACAAGTTGATAAATATTTGGAATTTTTCCTGAGAGGGTTCAAACGACAACCCTTATTATTATTTACAGGACTTAAATCATCTTATTATCATTTTTTGCTTTTCTGTCTGCTTTTCCACATATTTTTGTGTTTTGCATAATTTTTTTTATACTTACGGTACGTGGCGGATGATATAGTAGTAACAATGTGGAAAACAACCCTAAATTTGCATTAATTAGAATTTCAATCAAACACACACACACACCAACATACATAATACATCATCTCTCTCCAAAAAAAAATGCCAAAACCGGGAACCAGACAATGCATGTAATATTATTACTACACACTGCACGTTATAATAGCATATTATTATTTATATTGTAATATTATGAGCGATGGTATGAATTAGATTATTCAGAGGAGGCAGCTAGTTGACACTCCTTCAAAAAATAATATTGTAAAAAGGCACAATGTACCATGGCGTCTATTTCATAAACCTTGCAATTTATCGCATCCCAACAGAATAAATAATGGTAATATTATTACAAGTTTATACACTATTTCTATGCAATATTTAATTTTATTTAAAGTAACCATTCAAACAATTTCCTCGGTATTAACAAAAAAAATGCATATAGATAATTGGGATTGTTCCTCACACAAATAATTTTATATGTATTTTATCAAACAAGCTATAGTAGAGGCATGCATGTCTCTTGAGGCCGGTTTACCGAGAGAAGAAAAAAAACTGCATTTTTATTTATGAGCCCAACTAAATACAATTTTTTTACATATACAATGTAGGTGTTAAATATTACGTTATAAAAGAAGACAAGCCGGATGGACAATACTGTGTTAAAAGAGCAAAAATGTTTGACAGGGAAGGAAACTATAGAATTGGTTAGTACACATTAGTTAGTTATAGGATGAGGATGATTATGATGAAGGAGTATATTATTGTACTTGTGCCAATCTTGAGACCAGTTTTACTAGCTGCAAAGAATAAATAATTGTCGTGTGGGCAAGCAGGCAAAGAAGGATGGTATCTGTTACATTGGCTCTTTGATAAAAAGAGGAATGAAGGAAAGTCACAATGGGCTTTGTAATAATCCCCGAGTGTGTAGTGTGGTGGTGGTTGGTAGAGAACTATGTACTATTTTACTTGTTCAATGTCACTATATTGTAATAACAACGCACCTATCCGTTTTTTAAGGTCTTTTCCTCACAAGAAATAAATAAATAATATATTAAGTCTCTATACGCAATTTATATAAAGGCTATATGTGCACATTATTTTATATCTCTGCATGCGTTTTGCGTGGATATTGAAACCAGTCTTGTTTTTGACACCGCCAACTGACTTGTTGTACGAGTGCATCATCGAAAATCATTATATGAAAGCAACAACAATAGACTTGAAATATGGGTCTCGTATACTATCCCTATTTATTTTTCATCGTCATATCACACACATATAAATACCTGCACTAAAACTCTGTGCTATAACATGCACTTTTACAAAAAGTGCACAAAGGTAAAGTAACAATGAGCAATTTTATAAAAAGACGAGTTACCTGCAAAACAGGCTTTTTTTCATCGTCGTCGTTGGTCGTTTTCGAAAACTAAAAGTAATTTTATTTTTCAATACTATATCGTACCAGTCTTTCAATGAAAGTAGTGATCTGCCCTACTACAGCTCAAGATCACGAATCTTTTTTATATCACATGCTTTATTTATTTGATACTTTGATACTCTTTAAAACCAGAACTCTTTTGCTGTTTAACTTAAAAGTAGTAAATAGTTATAGTAGTGGTGAGGCTGAGGCTATTATAATAGTAAGGTGTGCCATTTTTTTTCTAAAAAAACGACGGAAGAATTTACTCCACTTTTCAAATTGAGAAAAGAATTAGCCCATTTTTGCTAAACTGTATATATGTGTAACATGTATTCTCGACCATTATATTTTGTACATGCATAATAATATGTAGAATTGTTGCATGTCAACTTGCACGATGAAGGGGGAAGATGAGCATCAAAATAATGATGTTTTAATAGGAATAAAATGGGGAGTCATGATAACAAACATGGAAGAAGGTTCTGTCAACCTGGCATGATCATCATGATTCATTTCATTGATTCATCAGATTCTAAACTTTAATGCGTTATTGTCGACTACCTCGACTGAGAACATTGGAAAAAAAGGAATGTTTCTTTCTTGCTCAATCCTCGCGTAAACCCAGTTGTCGATATAATATATAACGATGTTCAATGGGAACAATGATGATGAAGAAAGGAGGAAACAGGAGGATAACAAGCAATTACTTCTTTTCTTGAAACTTGAAAAGAGACACGCGTTCTGCAGCAGCACAGTGTTGAATCGGAAAAAAATGGGATAATGTGGGTGTTACTATGTATATTTAAATGCCCTGGCTTGTTCTTGTGGTATAGTGAATGGCTTTTAGAATATAAAAAAAACTACTGTCGTAAAAAGATGAACATTCTTATCATATTTCATGAATGTAGATTAAATATAGAGATAGAAATGGGAATAATGCGTACTATTTTTACCATTTTGAAAAGGAAAGCTTTTTACCGGACTCTGTGCATAAAAATATTTTATTTTATTTAAATAGTTCAATTGATAGATTTTAACTGTCGAGGTTATTTATTGTTACATCATGGACGGGGAAGAAAAATGTCACAAAAGAGTACATAGAGCTAGAAATCATTTTTATTGTATTTTTTATAATATATTATTTTTCTGTATTTATCTAAGGTAGTTTATTTTTAGTTACTTGTGAATTTATTATTATTGTAATGAAGCATGTCACTGTAAAAAAATATGGGTTTTTATTGCAAATTATTTGCATATCCTTTTAATAGAAGAGTTATAGTTAAAAAGTTGACTTTTTTATATGAAATGACACACTTTTTTCCCTTCTTACCGTGCCATGATGGTAGTGACGTTGTTTGTTGTAGTCTGTAATTACATGATTGTCATGGAAGTGAAAATACACACCGTTTTCCGGTAATAAGTAACAGCAATAGGAAAAAAATATTGAGGTTATAGCTTACAACCTTTCTCCTAAGGCCGTTTGACCTCCTTCAAACTTTGAATGAAAAATAAAGCTAGGGAACTAAAGTTTAAAATGTCAAATGTTTCAGAGTAATAATAAACATCCCATTATACTTATTGTATACGCGTCACTGTCGTATGTATGTAGATCATTATCGTTGTAATCCTCCTGCCGTCTGGTTCATGCTGTTATCTGTTCATGCTCTGAATTCTATTCACTAATGACCAATGATGGATTATGCACTTTGCTTTCTTCATCCCTCTCATCTTTATACAGTGATATCTTGACTGCGCATTCATTGCACCTTTATGAATTACTGTGAAACTATTATTTTCATACATTATTATTAAATATTGATAAATTGGTCTGATAACACATCTCCCCACTGTATAGGAAGAATAGATCAGCAGCCAGTCATCATCAACAAACCATTTACGACCAACGCGCGATGGTGACCACTTGGTGGTCGTGCATGGCAAACCGAGAGTGCTTTTTAATGAGATGAGATGAGCGTCACTCATAACTTGACTTGACACTTGGATTGCCTTGTATGGCCTTTTTTACAAAAGTATTTTTCTGAGAAACTAAAAGTTTACTCAAGAACTGACGATTTTTTATTGACTTTATTTTTTTATACACAAAAGTATAAAACAGACAATTCGATACACTTTATTGTTCAATTCAATGAAATAATTCCCTTAATCAAACAAACATATATTGAAAATATTTTCACAACAGAAGCACCTTACTTCCTCATGGAGGTCGGATCAATTAGTTTTTACTCTAAAATGGTTCTTTTTGTTCGTTTTGAACACTGGCTTGTTTCAAATGTCTCACAAGATGCCAATGTGGGTTCACTTGAGTGAACCCTTACCACACCACAAATTTTTGTAGTGGAAAAACTACTAACAGATCTTAAATTTGTAATTCTCATCAGATACTATAATAAATACATATATGCTTCAGGTATGTGTAATGTAACATCACCGCTGCTGCTGCTGCTGTTCCTTTTTGATTGTCCCTTGGTTTTGTACGCATGCATGTTTCTTTGAAAATCACGATTTTTTTTCTTTTCATATTTTCAACGCACGATTACTACAAAATTGCCAACACATTTCCTTTTCACTTTCAAACTTTTTGTTATGCATTTTTGGCAAGATTTTTCTACTTGTGGAGATCCTTTGCGCGCAGCAGTACACAGACAATACCATGAGACGCGCAGGGCTTTCGTAATAACAATGGTCAAATTGGTGATCTGCTAATTGCATTTGGGAATTTTTACTCAAAGATTTCTTTTTACACCAAAGTGAAATTCAATCAACTTTACGGAACGATCATGTGATGACTAACAAAACATTAGGTTTTGTTGTAATGGTAATTGTAATGATGGGAGGAAATAAAGAATTTTGTGGATGGTTAGCTACAGGAATGTCATTTGAAAAAATTCCGAGTGCATTAGTATTATTGGAATTGACAACACCGCACAAATTATTAGGTAGAATACATATAATCGATTTTTTAAAAGAATTACAGGGGAAATACTGATTTTAATTGGAATACAGACAGCTTGGTTTTGTTTGGTGCAATCAGTGGTCCAGCTTGCAATCAATAGAATGTTTAAGTCCATTCGTTAATGAAAAGTGACCCTGTCTTTTGAAGTAATTTAATGACTGCTCGATAGTTGCATACCTAGATTCACATTTGAAGCAACGTCATTTGAGAATTTCAATGTTACTACGTTGCCAATTACCAATTGTTATGGATAATTTTCAAATTAGCTATATAGTAAAATGCTCCTTAAAACGTTGACTATCAAGAATCTGGTTTATGATTTTGCTGACCAGTATATTTTAATTGTTGTATTAAATTAAATAGTCTTTTTAGCTATAATTTTAATCCACGCTTTAATAACAAGCTACATTTGGTAAAGATTCATATGCCAACATTTTTGCACTTACCAGTTTGTATGCATAGCAAAGTTCCAATGCAAGCGCCGTCCTATGAAAACCATTATTTTAATTGTGTAATTTACCCCAGAGATAACCTTCCCTTAATCATAAATCATATAAAACGTTAGCTTCAGCAAGCATACAATTTCGTATCAAGTAACCAAGTTTTTAACACTTGTCAAAATAAATTTCGGCTAATCATGAATTCTAATTTCTAATCAAGCTCAATTACGTACTCAATTTAGTGTTATCTTGCGTGAGAAGGTTGAAATTGTGGGTTAAGGAATAATTGATAAATACTGACAATAATCTACCCATTCTATTGTCCATTATACCAACCTTACAATTCCTTCACATCCACTTCCTGGTTTCCTCGGTTTTTTTAATAACTGGTTGGTCACTACATGATAATGTGATGATGAGCCTGGTGTGGTTATCTTGTTAGTATAAATTAATTGCAATTGTGGTTCATAACAAAAACTGGTATGAATACCTTTAAAAAATATCCTTACTACAAACTATACACACCCTGATATAGAGTAGTCGATCCAAATAGGGTTGACTGAATTAAATACATATACAGGCGGAGTCATAAATAAGTACCATAATTAAGATGATCAAGCAGCAGGTATAATTTGTGATTTCCTACGGCCTTCGGATAATATGCATTCATGTCGGAAACAATAGAAAAAAGAAAAAGTACAAAATGTGCATTAGCAGAGGCCACTAATAAATTTATAGTGCGTATCATAATCTCCTCCAATCTTTTCTCTTTTTATCTGTCAACACGTTTGCTTTTACATTCGCTCCGAATTAATTTCTCATTCTTCCAACTGTCTCCTCCGTGGGGTAAAATAAAATAAAAAATCTGAATAAACGAAATGCCAAAATGAACTCGCCTTTTATAAAAAGCATCTTTAGTACAATGACACCGACCATTCCCTATAAAAATATATACATTTAATTGACTTTCTTCCTATCTTACCCACCTATATGCGTATATCGATCTAGGGATTTAATACGGAAAAAGATTGTTAAGCGCACGTGGGGAAACAAATACCAGAAGGCACATCCATAAATTTGTAAGAAATCAAGTTGAAACAAGTGGCTTCGCATCATCCTCGCTTTATTATCAATTTTCAGCACAAGGAAACCATATACCGGACATGCTATAGCATAATTTAACTTGCTTTACAAAGCTGTTATTATCCCCATCCACTTATATTACTCTGCCGTCTATCTAGAGAAAACAGCAATAAAGTAACATCCATTCTCTCAGACAGAAAAGATGTTACATGGTTACGTGAATCAAACAAGTAAAATGTGCAGTAGTGGAAGCAAATAATACGGCGTGCATGCATGCTTCAAGCAAGTCTAACTCGAACTTGACTTTCAGTCGTCGGGTCGAGCGAGATTGATGTGTCCCCTTTTTCTTCTTTCTCAAGACGCTTTAAAAAAAGTTGTAGGGAAAGAAAAATGTAGTGAGTGGTTTTGCATGTGCATACAAGAAAAAAAAATGTCGATGCACTGCACACGCACTTATGGCTGATATGAAAAATAGTATAGGAAAATAATAATGATATACCTTGGGATGCGACTTCAACAACAACAACAGCCTTTCTGTAGAGAAAATCGGGCTTATAACGATAAGCATTCTGAACATTAAAAACATCATTTTTTATATGCATGCATCTTACTTACATTCAAAAGTAAGACCACAACTCTCTGGCAAAATAATATTGTAAGCGTGTATGCATGGCTATTTAGATTTGAATACCTTATGGAAAAAATTCATTTCATGCATTAATACAGCATATTATGACGGTGAGGTTGTTGATGATGATCAAGTATGGATGGATGATAATGATGAGTGTAAAATCAAAACTGAAAAAGATGCTAGGTTTTGTTTCTCTCTGATGCGCGCTGTTATATTGCTTAAGATTAAATAGGATTCTTCGAGAAAATGCAAACTGGTTAGAAAGACGCTGCTATTGCTGTTGCTGTCCCTAATCAAAAAGTCTGCGTTTTGTCTTCCTGCGTATATTTATCAAATAAATTGATACTTTTCTCTTGCTCTTCATAGAATCGATATTGACCAACATGGTACATTACAAAATGCAATATATTGGTAGAGCATCTTTAATATTATTGATCTGACTGAATGTATACTTTTTCGTGTGTATTTTCTAGATTATAGGTTGTAATGATGTATTATCTTATTGAGTCTTATCCTTGAGACGTTCCTCTAATTCCAATGTATCTATACTGCAATAAAATGTATATTCGATCAAATCGTGTAAGTACTTCAAACGACAGTGAAATGATTTCAAGAAATGTGAACTTGAAAATTCCAAAGCAAGTCGTGCATGATTACCGAAGAATACTAAACTGGGTTGTTATCATCCTTTTGCATTATTTTTGATGTAATTAATAAATGCATCGGTAGAACTTTAGTAAATAATATTATCATAAAAAAATCGTTGTTTTTTTTCAAAGTTATAAAAAAGCGTTATAAACAACATCACACAACAATTTGATTTCAAGATTTACATGTCAGGCTTGTAATTATTCGATTGGATTTGATTTTCGAAAGAAAGCATCCTGTTTTTCCATCGACCTTTTTAAAAAAACCATTCTCCTACTTTATTTTATTCTGTAATACTTGCAGTCTGCAGCGCGTGTGCATGTAGTCAAATTGTACACGTGGCCCTAAGATGAAAAATTCCTATAAAAATATCGTTAACCAATTGTTGGAAGCTTGTCGGTTTTAATTTGCATAGCCAGTCAATAATAGTAATTACGAACCTCATTCTAATTAGCGTAACAAGCGCTCGTACACCAATTATCTTTTAACTACACACTTAAACCCTGTTGTTTAAAGCCCTTTCCTTCTCAAGAGGTTTTTTTAATAGTTTTATTTTTAAAACTTTTTTCGGTACTTCCAAAAATAGCGCACAATACCATGTAGGTGTACCTTTGGACACGCATATATTTTCCGTAGTTCAATGTTATCTTTTGATCATTATAGGTGGTGGCTTGAGAAGATATATAAAAAAGTTGTTTCATTCATTCATAATGGCTTGTTGTAGCACCATTTATAATATAAAAAAGGGCCGAATATGGTATTCCGCTGGTATTTATTCTACATAACTAAATTTTCATGACAATTTTACACCATTGCGTTATTGCGGTTAGGATGCCAGTCAGATTATGGAAACCAACCAACATGCCTTCTCTCTCTCTCTCTCTCTGTATAATAATAATGATGTGAATTTAAAAAATAATAATCAAAGGAATCACCATATAAGCAAAACGCTTTTTTTCTGAAAAGGGTTCGAAATCAACAAAATGGGAATAGACGTAACTTACACATAACTACTACAACTACTACAATTTACATCAACTTAACTAACGTGAATTTACCATGAATCGAAGCACAACCAGCAACCAAAGAAACTAATAGTTTCGGTCATTGTCATAATAATAACATTATAAAGTTATCACGGCGCGGTGGTGGTAGCGGCGGCGGTGTAGTGGTTGCTGCCACTCATGATGGTTTTTTTTACCTGTTTCTTTTAAACATTCTTCTTGGTTTTCTCTCTCTCTCTCTCTAGCCCCTAATATTACATTGCATGCCATTTTTGGGCTCTTTCTGTATAGCTCTGTGTGAATTTTCCAAACAGAATGCGGTTTTTAGTTCAGTTACATACATTTTTTTTTGCAATAATCGGTGCATTGCTTTCAGGAAGGAATAACATGGTTTAAAAAAATGTTTTAAATGGTGTTCGTGCCAAGTGCGCAGGAGTATGTAGGAAATCTTTTATGCGTAAAATGTAAAGTCTTATTATTTATATGAGCGCAGTCAGAGTGATGATGATGAGGGTTTTCAATCTTTGACCAAATCAGCGGTAGAGAAACAGCCCATCTACTAGTCTAGAAACAAAATGGGCTTTCTAAATACGAAACAAGGTAGGAGAAGAGAGAGAGATGAAAAGATAATAAAGTCATTACTCGACCAAGAAAATGAATGACTATTGAAAAAAAATGGCTCTAGAGTATTTATAATTAGCTTCATTGCAGTTGACTGTTAATCTACCTTGTTTAATAATACTCATTTTTAAATGCAGTTCTGCTTGACTATCGTATTATTATTTTTTTGTATGTGTGAAGGCAACATACTGCTTTTTGAATTAAAATGACTTATTTTTTTATTATTCATTATTATTTACAGAAACGAATTTTTTTATGACGGTTTGCAAACGACTTTAAATGCGACACAGCAATAACTTTTGTAGCACTTGAGAAACGATAAACTTTAACGAATGCCAATACTAATTACTGTATTAGTTATATACCCTTGGCAGTGTTAACTCTATAATGCCTGTAATTACCAGTCTCAAGTTTTGAATGATGAAGAAAAAAATATTATGCTTGCTGGTTAACTACATACTAGCCAAATTCTCGAACAGCATACTTGACGAGCAATAAATCCCTTCCTTCCTGCGTGTCGTGTACACACAATATTTTCCACCCTTCATTCACCACAGCTTTAACGGTGACAGTCAGTGGCGTTTTTAGCAGTGGTTGGTATAATAATAATGGCTATAGCGATAACTAGAGTATTCGAAGACAAAAGGGGGGACGGGACGGAATAGTGGCATATAGCTTCTGTTTGTTATTAAATTGCAAATTAGAATGATGAATGGGCGTATATAATAATGAATGTGCGTCATTCCATGTACATGTTTGCAAATCAGGGAAAAATTGAAATGAACCCACGTTGGTAAATATATGTGGGTAAACTACACACTTCAATATTCACATTTGATTTAGCTCAAAAAAATGTATCTGCTATAGGGATGATGATTACTGATGACAGTGCAACTATTCGAATTATATATGAAAGTTGCCTGCTTTCATGTTGCTATCGTCGTATATGAATTTTTGAAGAAAAAATAATTTTGTAGTCTTTATATTGCTGTCACTTTTTTTACTGAAATTATTCGTGTCCCTCGGTTTTCAAAAAAGGGACATGATTTCTATATAAATGGCGACACTTTTAAGTACCACGTCCCATTATTACGTTTGCTTTTTTAGAGCTTAAACTAAGCAGAATTATTACTGCACAGCATTTTCCCTTTTTCCCCATTTCTCTTTAAAAAAGTGCCTACACATAAAACTCGCAGGTTAGAGTTCGTAAGCTTGGTAGCGATGCAAAGACAGTTAAAATAGTCATTTATTGAGCATCGTGTAAAAGGAATCACTTGATAAGGTGTACTGAATCAAGCGAGAATATTTTCTAAACCTTATAATTACCTTTTTGAAGCATGATAAACCTGCTGGTTAATAGCGGAGTATTGTCAATCACCAATGCAATTACAAACTAAATTCAATCAAGATGGATGGGACTTGCCATGTATTTTTTTCATGCTTATTTTCGCACTCGGAAGCAATCATAGAGATAAGGAAACTAATCATTCACTTGTAACTATTTTTTAATGTACAAATTATTATGTACTTTCTTTTTAAATAAAAATCAGTGTTGCTTAACAGAGCCAGAGAAATTATTGCTATATATGTGCAGATGTAGGTGTTGCCTGTGACATGTAACAGATTTTATTTCACCAGAGACCAACCTCTTAACGGTTTTCAAAAATGGAGTAGTGTGAATTTTTGAATTAGTTAATGAGATGAATTGACCGAATAGCATGAATACTTTTAATGACTACTCCACTATGACATCTGCGTATCCAATGCTCGTGCATAAAATTTTTATATATGGCTGCGAGTCCGAGTGACTGTGCTCAACGGACCTCTGCATCTGTATAAAACTTTCATTTCCGTTCATCTCATCAGTTTAACGGCTTTGGAGGCAATGCTGAATCATCTCATCATCTCCATATACAGTTGGTTGGCTTTTAAAGATATTTATTTCTCATCTGGTCCGACCGAACCGAAAAATTAAGATGGTAAAAAGTGAGTTGGTAAAGGAAACGTGTAGTATCTTGGCCTGTTGTAAGACGGATTATTGTTGCCATTATTATTATTGTTATAAGTAGAGTAGAAGACGGGGAGTTTAAACCCAGATTTCTCAAAGATTGCCTTGTACATACGCTCGGTTTAACGGTTTAGTACCTGCTTTTGGGTAAATGGCAGCTTTCACTTCACGGACTCATCCAACCACATAGTAATTACTATTACTGCTGCATAAAGGCTTTTTCAATAAGGAGCTAGGAGTTACTTTACCCTCCCATCCGACTATCCAACTTTCAAATGTAATTGGCTCTGGTTTACAAGCTCTACTACTTACACATTATGCACTTGTAATGCTGTACATGGATGCAGTGGCATTCAAGTAGAAAGAAATTTTATGTTTTTAGAATATATTTACTGTGTACATTTGCCACCTCGTTAAATTCCAGTTTATAGGCCATAAAAAATATTTCTCCTACTACCGTTCCTCCTCGTCGTGCCTCTCTCTCTAGCCTCTGTCTATCCACCCAGTTGAACCAGATACTAAATTCTCTCTGCACTGCAATCTCAGGGTCCATGCTTTTCCAATTAAAACTGATTGCTTTGATTTTTTCGGAGACATTTCGCGTACGCACTTAACTTACCTAAGCAAATAAATTTGAGAGTATAGAGAGTTCTCTGCACAGAGGACGTTTTTGGGAGGAATATAGATTGCCAGATAAACGAACGGATTTTAGCGATTTCGTGGCATTGGGAAATATAAAGTGAACCGATTTTACTAGGACATGTTTTATGTATTATGTATTTGTGTTATGTATATTTTCATTTCCATATAATAAACCCGAACCTCTCAAGTAATAATAATCTCTCGGAAAAAAGGTCTTTCAAGTTGAAGTTGGTCGGTCACTGGGAATAGAGTGTCAAAAAATATTTGCTACCTGCAATTGAAGCATTGAAAAATAAAGTTTTTGTTCTGATAAATAATTGTTATAGAATCTTTTCTCTTTCCTTTTTTTCCACAGAGCCACTCCACTCTTGTAAGCAGATTCTCGTCCTTACGAGTGTAGTCTCATTTGGAGATCTGTTCTGAAAAGTTGTGCAACAACCTGACCTGCTGAACTCGAAAAGGATTGTCAACCTTGTCAACTGCCCATATATTAGAGCAAGTCTGCAATTAATTACCTCTCTCTCTCTCAACATCTACAACAAAATCGGAGTCAAAATGGTGGAAATGAAGAAATCCTCGTACTACGTCCTTTTTCTCGGGGCAAAGGAAAGCAAAGGACTTCGCGGTCCTCATTACATCGAGCCCGTTCTCCAATATTTCGTGTCACAAGAGTCACGTATGCAAGCATTAAAAGTGACTCTTCAAGTTAGCGGAAAAGGGCTCAAGATTATCCCGTGCAATCAGCGCGTTGTCGGAGTGAGCAACGCGTCAGAAAACAATAGTCATACAGAAAAGCACTTTATTCCTCATCATGCCATTACTTGCGTGTTCCAAGCTCCACCACCAAATGATGACATAGTGTCCTGTATCCTTCTTCTCTACAATCCAGATACAAAGTGTCCGGTTCATGTCCACTGCTACAGGTAAGCTTTTAACCTAAAAAAAATAACAAGAGCTAATAGACTATACACGGATGCTTCTGCCCATGTAAATTTTTTTTTGTTTCCAAAATTGTTTGAGAAAATGACATCAAGACATAAAACTGCAGATAATTTTTTTTGCTTGCGACATACACAAACATGGGCTATTACAAAATAACTGCAGAAAAATGAACGTGTGTGTAGATTTATATATATGGCAGTAGAGTAGGTGTCGCGGACACTTTTTTCCAAAAAAGATTTCACTTTATCCAACTTGTATTATTGGATGATGAATACCTTTAGTATAATTGCTAGTGCAAAGTTTTTTTGAGGCGTTAAATAATATCCACATAAAAATAATGCATTTTAACGACATATTAGAAAGAGATGCACATATACAACATTTTTTTAATTATATTGTTCAACTGCTGCATATACGTTAGGGAAAAGATAGAGCTATTAGCTACATATATATATTGCTTTTTATCGTGCATCCTAGTCATTATCACCTTCTACACGACATGAATTTAAATGTTAATATGTGGACTTGTAAGCCTTTTTTAATAAGTACCTATTCACGAGTAGAGAGAGATGTATATGAGGTGGTTGTGTTCTAAGGATGGATTTTTATGGCAGCTCATGACAGACTAAATTTGTTTTTGTGAGGTTTGTTCTTTGACAAAGAAACGGATGAATGGAATACCAAGCTCGCATACATATATATAGTTAATAATATGAACTATAAAAAACGTGTAACTTATTTTTCTGTCCTTTTTTAATATGAAATATGAAATTAAAAATTACATACATGTTGACGGACGGAAAGTTGATGATGAGAATTTTTTCTTTACTTCTGTTTTTCTTTTATTTGCCATCTATTGAATTTTTATCTGACATTTTTGATTCTCAAGCTTTCTCATGTTAACTCCTTGCTAAATGAGACTGCTAAGCTGTAATTAAAGTAAGCTTTTGTTTGAACAAAAGAATAATGATAAAAGGAGGTTTTTTTGCAACTTTTTTTGGTTTCACTGACAGGACTAAATGGATGCTATTAAAGTGCGCAATCATTTTGAGACTGCCCTTAGGAAATTGTTATGTTACATATTATTATTATGTGAGATGAATGATTGCACCTTACTGAAAAATCTTATATAATCTATATTGTTAAATATGAGTATAAAAAAATAGAAAAAAACGAGCTTTTTTTACAATACGTAAAGTGTGACCATTCTCGATTTCACTATCTCAAATAAGGTGTTAGAAAAAATGGCATTTAAGTGTATATGTTTCAATGGAGGAAAATAAATGATAAATTTATTAATTATATACTATTGCCTAACAACAGTGTATACAAAGGTGTGAAATTGTAAAAAACAATGCCTCATTTCTTTTTGTGAAATGGTTTTTTTTCGCAGATGCGATTCGCCAGAAACAGCTTGTGTTTTAAAAGAACAATTGGAGCAGTTGGTAAATAGGGAGGATAACCAGCAAAAATTTCGAGATATTGAGACAAGGCTCCAGTCAAAAGGGCTTCTGCCTAGTCACGGTTCTTCA
>JAHZMV010005741.1:0-10901 GCA_027743765.1 Coecobrya sp. COE2
GCTTCCTCTACGAAGATGAATAGAGCTCTATTTATTCTTCAAATGATTTTAGCATACAGGCTCTGTAAGTCAATGGATCATAATATATAAGAGACGTATGGTTAGTTATTTTTTACTTGGCTTCCTCTACGAAGATGAATAGAGCTAAATTTCTTCGTTCTATGATTTCAGCATACAGGCTCATGTGACATTTCCTTTATCCTACCTCCGTTGGTAGTCGAAAAGAATTTTGGTAGCAAAGTGTTACATTTTCAAAATAATATTTGTTTTCCAGATCTAGTTTAGATAGTTAAACTGATTAGGTTTAATGAAAGTTATAATTACTGTGAAACCTGTAAATTGTGTGTTAATTTTGAGTTATTTAAAAAAAACCAACAAAACTACAAACTCATCTTCTGTTTTGTCTCGAAGATTTTTTTTGTTGCAAGTATATTTGTGCATAAAAAAGTATTCACCAATCCTCAGCATCACAATAATTAAAGAAGATTGATCAGTACAGTTTAAAGAATACTTTAGTAACTGCCGCGCAATATTCTGGGATTCGAATCTGCTTTCTGTAGTAATCAGATAAAATTACACGTCATCTCATCCGCCACCGTCATACACCCACTTACCTGGGAAATATAATCAACCTTTATACTATCTAAAACCTCGCTGTGACAACCTACAATTTTACCAGTATTTTGTAAAAGTTATATTTATGAAGTAACGTAGAATATGGGGCCAGTGAGACGTGTACAGCGAATGCATGTAGGAAGAATGGTAAACGCCAACGTAAACTAACATTAAATTTGCTCATCGACGCGACAGTAATAAAACCATGTACATTTATATTTTAAAATGATATCGCGCAGATCGTCAAACGATACTTTTTACCTTGGAAAACTGGCTATGTTTTAATCAGAATTACTGTTTAAGATATTATTTCCCATCAGTATGCTATGCTGCATGCCTTTTATAATTTTACGATACGTCAAAATTATTAAGTGACTTTGCTTTAAGTCAATGGTATAAGTGTAATGAGATACAAAATCAGCCGACTGTATCAAATTCGATTTCTCTCTGGAATTTAAAATATGTATGTAGCATTCATGCATACTAACATACATTTTAACTGTTTATAAAAGTCAGTCAAAATTGGATTAGAAACCATCGTTTCAATATTAATAATGTAACCATAATCTCTAATTGAAATAATGTTTATAAAACAATTTGAGTTTCAGAATAATAACGTATAGCAATCTTCAATAATTTATTTCGGAAGGGAAATTGTCGGGAAAACGGTAATGATATTGGAAACCCTGTATTCCCGAGAGTAGAAATATTTGCATAGCGCTATGAAAAAACAAACACGTGGAGGTTATCTTTACTTATATTGCAATTTGCAAACATTAACTTGTAATCAGTTTTAACCGTTTCTGAGGTCAAAGCAGATAATTTATTTCAAATGTATCGCTCCCGCGTAATCAAATGCTAGGTCTCCTTGGTTGATAATAATTTCATCCTTGGTATTTTAGTTGCGACACAGGAAGTAAGGATATTCCCTTCACGGCATTGCCGTGCAATCCAAAAGCAGCATATTTACCACAGTATTCTGTTCAGGCTTTTAGTCACTACAGTTCCAAAAAGTTATCTACAAAGGGCGCCAATAATGTTCTGAAAGTTTATCGATCATGGCAACGCCATTGCTTTGGAAAGCATATGCGTTTTACAATAAATGGTTTTCAAATCACATGTATCCCCATGTACTTTCCATAGATACATCACTGGAAACTTTTCGTTTGGAGAAAAACCGTCAAAAATTAATTCTATTTTATATATCGTTTTTACCCATCTTTGCTCATGTTGTAATTCCACTACAAATATGTTTAGATTATATTCTCGGCAAGCCAATTGCATTACCACTATTTGAAGTTCTGATGAACATTTACGTCATGTGTTTGTGTTTATCTGTCATTGGTCTGAATTTAGTTATCATTCTACATGGCGAAGGGCTCTATGAAGGCCTCGGAGCAATGCTGTTTAAGTTTGACCGGAAATTGAGAAACGACAAAAGACGGAAGGAATATTGGCGAGACTTGTCATCTCGGCAAATTCTGTTTCAAGGTAATAAGGGTCAAAACTACATATCAGTAAACATCTCGAATGCGATACTATATTCTTAAGTTTGTTCAAATACACAACAATATGTTATCGTTTACTTTTCAGAATTCAAAAATCTTTTGCAGAGCAATTCTAATGTAGATATTGTGGGCATCCTAATGAATGTTATTGCTGCAGCACTTTTTGGACTATGGTTGTCATTGGGATGGATTGCGGTGTTATCTGGAATTGAGACCAGCCACTACTTAATGAAACAGATATTCCCACCAAATAACATTTGGAGCCGAATATTTCAAATTTTCTTCAGGATTATTATTTCAAACTGGACTGCATTAGAATCAACCCGCACTTTCGCCATTCTATTTTTACCACTAGTTTCTTGGTTTAATATTATGATGTCATGCCTTAAAATCCTTGCTGCAAATTTGCCGAGTAACAAATATTTGAAATATTATATTGAGCTACGATGTATATGTCAAATTTCCCTTTTAGGAAGTAGAAAAATGGCTGGCGTGTTAATGTTTATGGGATATGTTGATTCAGTGCTTGGTACGTGGATATTTTTTACAGGGTGGAAAATGTTCCCAATTCCTTTGTACATTTTATTTTCTACGACTACAGTGGCAAACTTTATTGTAATTATTTGTTGTTTACCTTATATCTGTCGCTGTTATAAATTCAGCAATAATTTGATCAAACAGAATTGGTCAAAAACCGTACTCGATCTTTACGGTAATAGATTTAATTCGAGAAAGCTTGATTATATGGTACACAAAAAGACATTGACCTATCAGCCTCCGATTTCGTTTTCTTATGGATCCGCCAGATTCGACAGAGAAACCACAACCAACTATTTTAGAAGTGTGTTTGATAATGCCACGACGCTTATACTTCTGAAAATTTAGTTTGTAACAGTACATTTTATCACAATCCTGTTTTGGCAAGTTTTTTTAAAATTTATTGCCAAACGTTTTCTGAATGCTTCTTAAAGGGCATAGTTATTGGTGGAAACTGATTTAATAATAGAAACAGTCAATAAATTAAAACGAAATTTTCAAAATTAGTACTTGTTAATTTTATAAAACCTTCGAAATAGTCTTATATCTGCTTGGTGGCTTCCCTGGACAAACTTTTTAGGGAATATTTATTGTAAGTATATTGAAAATGTTGAAATTAATCAAATGTGTAGTCTTATATGTAAATCCTGACGTTAAGCTTTTCATCAGCCTTTTGCCTACCGAATCCGATATATGATGATGCAGTAAAAATTATTAATATTTTAAATTGTTTTTTTTTTTCAAATTAATCAATTTTCACTTTACTCACTTTATTGAGGATTTGTTAATGATGTTGGATAATGAATACTGGTGGTCCGTCATTACACTATTATTTACTAGTATGTGTAGTATTTTAGAGTTATTTCCGCGATTGTTTTAGTGTTTTTAATAAGTACAATTCTGATATCAATGTCACCAACTAACCAGAGGATCTAAACAAATGTTTTATTGTTTTGAATAATTGCTCCTTGCAATTCAATAGCACTTCGATGAAAAACAAACCCGTCCCTAAAGTATCACTAACATACAAAATCATAAATAATAATACTATGTTGCCATTGAAACCAGCAGTTGTTACATCATGATTTTCAGTAACAAAATAGTCTCCTAACAGCATCTTCTCCCACCAGCAAAATATTCCGGTCCCAATAAAATAATCTATTCTCCGTTGCATATTGGGAGGAATGCTTCCAGTCACGGAGAATGCCAAGTGATAGTTCCACAGTAACACATCACCAACGTCAATCTGTATTTGTTTATGATATTGTTTTCTATTCACAAGTGCATGATTTCGACCATCAAGCAGTGGACGCAAAAACGCCGTTTTACCACACTTAACAAATCTTGGATTTTGTCAAATTCCTAGTTACCCTTATTCTGAGCATATTGACAAAAAGCAGAATATACATTTAAATTTTTGCGTTTTGAATTTTATTTAACCATAAAGGCTAATTGGAATTTTGTAATTGGTCAAATATAGCCGATATATCATAATTGTCATTAGACGATACCCATTCCTTACCCAGGTTTATAAATGACCATCCATTTTAATCATTTGTAGCTCCAAAGCTGTTCTCATTCTTCCGTGGCAACTTAAAGAATCTATTTAAACAAAGACAGTTCATCGCAAAGCTAAATTAATATTTAAAATGATAACAAGTTCAACAAATACAGCGTGGATAGTTGTATTTACATAAAACTATTATGTAAGCACCTATAATTGAAGTCCCAAAGATTTTTATGATTACGTAGTACGTAATACGTACTCCAGGTGCTTATCGTATAGGTTATGTAATTCGTGAACGGCAAACAAGTTAAGTACAGGCGTCAAACAAATCAAGTCCAATCTCATATAATAGATAGCATCGTTATCTGAAAATACCAACATCAATGAGCATACCTATGTATATGTTATCATGATTGTACTCTCCGTATGTATTTCTGACGCAATATTCAACTATCACCGCTCTACTAATCTGGGTGCTTTTTCTGTGATAATATTGCCGGCTCCGTTTTTCTATGACTACAGTTGAAGACTAAGCTATTTTATCTGTAACCGACACCAATCTAGTAATAATTTCATCAAAATGGAGTGAAAAAAAGTAACTCAAACTAAATTGACGTATCTTTATGCCTTGAAAGCGTTAATATACAAAGAAGGTATACATATCTAGAAATCAACTATCACACAGACACGGAGTTGTTTGAGTATTCGTCAAAAGTGTCACGGACACTACTGCAAACATACTTAACCAATATTTTGATCCCGTGGTATTTATACATTATTAAACTCGATGTTGTATTAATTGGCTTGATTACATTTTCAAGTAGAACGTTTTTATGATAAATCATGGAAGTCTTTCGGAATATTTAGTAATATCATAATAGCATAATTCCTGATATATATTTCACTTGGCGATAAATATGTCGCAGGCATTTCTTATCGCAATGTTAATTCAGTGCCATTCTTGTGTGACTGATATTCAGCGATCATGACAGGGAAACATTTAAGGGTAAGGTTGATAATAGGATCGGTAATAACTGACGTTGCCGAAGAAAATAACGAAAAATATTGTCCGGAATAAAGATTTATCAACAGCTAATGCAAACAATACCTAGAAAAGTTGCCGAGTGACTGAAAGTTCATTAATATGGTTGGTAAAGAGTTCATATTTAGTGTACAGAAAAATGTTTAGGAAATAAAGCCTTGACGTTTTGCTCCAATACTAGAAAGCGTGTTTTACGTCAGCCTGTTATTGACACCAAGATAAAAAACCGGATTTTTGTTTCAAACAGAAATCTGGTTAACAATATTCAAATGGAACAATGCAAGTGTTTGTGTGCCGAAGTTTATCTCAAATCTCTCACCAATTTACCGAAAATAACATGTAAAAATAAATCTACCTGGACTGACAAATAAAAATGATTATATGGGCAGAAAATATTTATGGTGTAGGATCCAGACCGATGTGATGTCGGTCCGTTTATGGTTTTATCTATTTTTAAGTTATCGTCAATGAGAGGATATGAATGTAATATGCATAAGCTCATACATATGTATAACTAATGCTCAAATCAGGTTACAATCCAATTAATGATATGAACATGTTTCAACCAACAATTCTGAGTGTCATGAAATAATCAGACCAATGTACAGACTAAGGTCAACGTTTTGTGGAAATTCATTGAACAAGCGGTATCAGTTTATCCACGTGTCTGACGTTTTTGCATTCTTAATTAATACTACATAACTACACTCCACTTTAGTTTAAAAAATACATTCATGAGCAACGGTGAACCATAGAACAGTGTATTGGCGGTTCTCGAGTAATGTGACCGAAAAATTTAATAGAAAAATGGAAACGCGGCAAATAGATCACATTCACGAAAATTTTGTACAGCTTGTTGAAAATACGTCGTGTCACAGTCGACTCATTGCTGCATTAATTTCTGCCAAAGTATTAAGTGGGATTGAAGGGCAACAACTAGTAAGATTGCCGATAATATTGTTGCATTTATTCTTTTTTTTTTGACTTTGTATGTTGTTTTAAAGTGCATTTTATTTACTAGGAGCTTCCAACTTTAACTCGATTTGATAAGGCAAAAAAGCTTTATGAAATTCTGAAGACTCGAGTTGGTTCTTATGATATTCTTTGTCAGACTCTAATTGAGACAAATCAAACTGCCGCTGCTGGAATACTCAAGCAGAATAATAATGATTTTCGTTCCTCTGGTCTCATTACTTACGACAAAAACCATCTCCTTGGCAGTGGGTGCTCTGCCACGAGGGTGTACCGAGGAACATTTGATAGACGGGACGTTGCTGTTAAGGTTATAAACACAGATTACATTACTATAGAAAAAGCATCCCGGGAAGTAAACTTACTTAGAAAATTGGACCATCCGAACATTGTGCGATACTTATATTCCGAAATCCTTGATGGGTTCGTTTATATTGCCTTAGAGTTATGCGACATCAGCTTGCAAAAGGAGGTAAAGTTGAACCTGATATGTATGGAGCCAACATACATGCTAGAAATGTGTACCAGAGGTTTGCAACATCTTCATAGCAAAGCGAAACAAATTTCTGAAGACATAACCAGTGTTAGCTTTCACTCTGGAGTTGAAGGAACGGCGGACTGGTTGGCGCCTGAAATATTAGAGACTTGGGTGAAAGGAGTGGGAAGTTGCCCTAGAATGGTACATTAGTACTTAATATTTTTGAGATATTTGTGGTAAACTTGGGTAATACATTGGCTAATTAATTATTTTTCAGTCCAATTCTGCCGATGTATTCTCTTTGGGATGTGTGTTCTGTTTTGCCCTAACAAAAGGATCTCATCCATTTGGTGATGCCCTTGACAGAACGCACAACATGCGACGGAATAAACCACAAATTCAAAATTTAGGCCTAGACAGCCAGTGGTTGGATTTAATTTCCAAGATGTTGTCATCAAAATTGTCAGAACGACCTACATGCACCGAAATTTTGGCTAGTAACTGTTTCAATTCTCACTACAGCTCAAACGAAAAATTGGCTGACGTTCCTCAGCAAGTTGAATGGCCTATGGGAAGAATTTCATCAACCAAATTGGTAAGAGCAGCAATTTAATATTATTTGATAGGAATACTAATTAGAATTTCACTATGCTTCGCAAAAGAATGGAAAACTGCAACATTGTTGGTAAATCACTTCTGTAGATAGTTACATAATATTACCATATTAAATTTAAAGAATAATCTTCTAGTGTTGGTCAAATATGCATTTTCAAAACATCCACACCTTACACTACCATCTGTTAATACATCAGGATTATATGTGTTAGGTATGTTTTATAAAGATGGCCAGGCTCATCAGTAGACATATGTACACCAGAAATTCTCCGCAAACCCACCTTTGCCTCAAAAGGCATAGAAAATACACATAAGCAAAAATGTATGCAGTACACATTGCTTTTCCGTTACACCATGAATAATAGGAAGACCTCTTACCTTACATTTTTTAAACAAAAAAATGATATATTCGTAATTTACATGCAAAAGTATGTAGGAATTGTGTCCTCAGTAATTTAAAAAAATGTCATATCGCAGTAACGGCGGTGTAACGGGTTTTACAAATCCACATTTTTCAACAGAATCATTTTAGTTAAAAAAATATAAGTGCAGAGGCCTTCCTATTACTGACGGAGTTACAGTATTATCTGCAAATACACGCAATCATCAGGAAAAGCATATTACATAAACAATTATAGTTAATGTTACATATTTATACTACTATATTTATTTATACTATTGCGAAAATCCATGGCAATTATGCATTGAGTTATAACGATCATTTGAAAAAAAACTGTGACTAAAGCCCATCCAGTAATTGTAAGAAATATTTTGCCATTCAAACTCAATGCTAAATCGTAACCGACAAAACGCATAAATCACGGTTTGATAGAAAGCCGACGATATTGATACTTTGGAGCAATCTGACACAAAAATGGACCATGAAATGTCAGCGATTAATTTTTGGTATACCTGAAAGGATTTCAATCAAACTTGCCACAAATATTGAGTAGAAAGTTGCTGTGGCGGAAACATCTGAGCAATATATCTTTACAACATGGCTGAAAACTGAATAGTGTAATGTTTCATACTTTCTAGCCGCATTTTTTAACATAAAAAGTTGAGTTAGTTCTGCTTAATTAACTTTAATTTGATCCTTTCATGATGCAAATTAGTTAAACACGTGTTGTGTTTTTGTCATATTAGCGCTTAGCTTTACTCAACCATGTACTGTCTACGGACGGACCCAATTTGCTTTCCGGTTGTGTAGAAAAAAAACTTGTCAGGGAAGCTCATTAGCTGGTGCAAGTAAGTTGTTGAAATTTGTGTGTGTGTTTGTCAATGTGTATTTTTGTGCTTAAACGATGCAACATCATATAAGTCAGTATTTGGAAAGAGATAATATGATCGATAAAAGATAATTTATGTTCCACCCAACGACAATGATTATTGCAATAACATTAGCTTTACTGGATTGTTGCTGACGTTGTATATGAAACGAAGTACGTGTGGATTGAGTTAGCAGTTAGTTAGTAGTTCTGAAGGCCAGCTTTGAACCTGTCGTCTCTTGCTAACCGGCAAGTGCTTTATCACTGAACTGTTTGAGTTTCATGCGTTCACGCTCACTGAAATGCGATAGATCTCTTGCAAGCATCTATCACGAATTCCGTTCGTGAAGCCTGGTTTATCCACTTGTTCATGATTTACATGTTCTCCATGAGTTTCTTTTTCGCGTTTTTGGTCTGTCATAACATACCCACGTAGGAAATCAGGAACAGACAATTTAAGCTATAATTACATTAAAGATGAATATAAATGGATATGGCTTACATATATACCTCTATAACTGACTATGAGATAACCAAAACTGATTTTCTGTATAGGATAAATTATGCAATATGGATCAATATCTCTTGGTGACAGATGCGTTTTGCATAATAATGACTTTTATACATAGCGTTTTGCTGATTATGTCTTGAGGCACGGGATTGTCATGTAATTTCCGTTTATCATGAATCAACAAAATTTAGGATGCCAAAAGCGTATAGATACTATAATTGGCCATGCTGACAGTGATATATTCTCAGGCTTGTATTGACTGGATATGAGACTTGCATTAACCATTCTGTCCTTCGCAAAAGTCTTACAATGTAACAATGGTTCATTCTCTAGGTAGCTAGGCGGCAAAGAACACATATAAATCAGATACTCTATTTTATTTGTTTTGGTTAGTGATTTCTGTGCATCCGTTATTAATAAGAAAAATTGGTATTTCATTTATTGAGACTTCCCCTTATGTGCATATGTCCATTAGTTTTCAGTGGTAGGACATAATTTGTTGTTTGTTGTACTACTTTCTCACAACGGCAAATAATACCTAATTTTTGGTCACATCAATTCAGCCAACCCAACAAAGAGCACTATGAAATTTCAGGGATGGCGGAAACGATTGTTACTGTTTTGAAAATGGTATAAATATTCCTGGCTAGTTATATACATTGATGTCTTCAACTTTAGGTTCTCTCGTTCTCAACTTCGTTAGGTTCAACTCGCAATACTTAATTGTTTACCAACAGCAGCTTCAGGTACAGTTTTACCCTCCTCGAAAAAAATTCTTTCTTTTGTCCTCCATTTCACTCGTCCTAATTTGGTTTGTTGGCAGCTGGTGATGTTAGTGGATTGAAACTTCAGGTCAAGAATGTATATAGTCACTTTTGTTTCTCCATTTTGGCGAAATATTTATTCACTGACAAAAATACTCTGATAAGTAAAATTTTCCTAATGCGTATGCCACAATGCGTTTTGAAAAAAGTTTGATTTAAATCTGGTTTTGTGATAAAAAACCAAATAAAAGCTGAAGGGAATGCAGTAAGTCGTCGTGGGTTTATAATTGGAACCGACTGCCGATACCCTTACAGATATCTTAGATCAATTCATAACTTAATTCCTTCCTTATTTCATATCTTATTTGAGAAATAGTAGTTTGTGTCGCCCCTTTAATACCACGGGGTAGGGTATTGGTCAATGCATGTGACCAGTGTCGTCAAAGTTTGTGATTTGTATGGAAGAAATTTACTGCCCATTGAAGACTCAGTTTTATATCACAGTGTTCCATATTATCTTCATATGTATACCAAAAAATCAAAATTTCACAATGTAAACTTCACTTATTTTATTATGTAAACTGCATTTATAATGCGTTTCATAAACATTATGGATTTTATCAATGTTAAGAAATATACATAGGAGCTGTTTGGATACTGAATTTATACATATATTCAATTTGAAAAAATTCCAGAGTCTATACAGAGAAAACAGAATATAGCGGCAGCATTATAAAGAAAACCAGGATTTTGAAAAGTTGTCAAGCTGCTATTCATACAAATGCAATGATTGAAATTCTAGAGTACAGATATATTTCCAATTATATTTATTCTGCAGATGATATGGCCAAATCTTTTTTAATTACACGGCATTTCTAACGGCGCCGTATCCTTGAACTACAATGAAGATTCTTCGTACAAAGTAATTTGAGCAGCATCTATCGGTGATTAGCTCACTTTGGCATCACATACATATATTTAAGGTTGCCGCTTGAAGTACTTCCAGAACACTATGTGTTACGGCCAGGAATAAGTTTCGAAAAGTTTCAAAATGCTCCTATATGCCACGCTCATTGACTCGTTT